>VZRN01001953.1:335372-355790 GCA_013397935.1 Dasyornis broadbenti
CCATTTTAATTTGATAGAATTTTTAAATTTTGGTAGATGTCAGTTTTGATTATGAATGTCTGCAAGTGTTTTAATTAACTTTGAAAATGAAATTAAAATTTGAATTTATATTGTGAACACATAATTACATAACACCAGAACTCAGTAGTGGGCTTTCTAAGGAAGTTTGGGTTTGTTGCATTCATTTTCAGCTCTCCTTCATGGATTACTGAATGTTTCTATGCTGTAGAGCTATCCTTTTCCCAACCTCTCCAAACTGTGCTCTTGGGCCAGTTTCAGGGAGCGTGAATAACTAACTTCCATCACTTCAGTACAAATAAAATAAACTGCTGGAGTCTTTCTTCCCCCGAGTCAATAGCTGTGTAATGGCATGCCTTCTCCTAATATTCATCTGATTTTACATATTGCTTTACCCAGAAAAACCTGCTTTATATGCTTATCTTTTCAATATATTTTTGCTTTGTCTTCCTGAGTCTTAAGCCATAAATGTTTTTCTTTCTCAGAAACCATCTTTCAGACAGAACTATTTTCTTTAAGGGCTGCCCCTTTCAAAGTGACCCACTGCAGACAGACTGAGCGATTTTAATTTGCTTTTACATTCCTTCAGCAAAACAGAGATCGCAATTCAGTAATCTGCTGGCAAGAAAAACAAACAGTTCAACCTCAAACACTCCAGACTTCTCAGAGAGCATTCCGAGTATAAAAATAACCAAGTTCATATTTGTTTATTTTGCCTTTTGGTTTTAGAGCAGTTTGAGACCACCTGGGTGGTACTTTCAAATTCTTTCCTGCAACTAGGGATCTGTATGTATCTTTTATTTACAAGCCACATGGCCTTCTTCCTCAAAATACTCATGCATTCTTCTAACTAAGAGCTAAAAACGGCAGAAGAGGCTATAAAATATCTGATAAAACCTGATAGCAAATATGAAATGTGCAACTTCCCTTGGACTGACTATTCCTTCCCTTTATTGCGGAGGGAGGGGGAAGAAAAAAAAGCAGAGCATATTTGCAATTCTTTACACAGTCATTTTATTCTCACTTCTGCTCCAGCAAAGGTGAGACAAAGGACAGTTTATCACAACAAATAATCTGTTGCTACAACAGGAAACTTCACTTAGCTCAATCAGTCTCATGTACAAAATCAAAGTTCCCCTATTAAGATATTGTTTGTTCTCATTGTATGAGTCCTTTTTTTCAGTTATGTGAGTTCAGAATTGGGCCTGCAATAAAGTCAGTGTGAGTGAGGATACTGTTTTACAGGCCCACAATATGCTTATTTTACATGGAAGCAAATTCTAGAAAAAAAAACCCCCTCTCTTATTGCAAGTGGAACTGAAGCTGAGAGGCAGCAGTAATTCTACCTCTGCCACTGCAGAATGGGAGCTAGGAGCATGGCGGGCAACACTAGGGAAAAGCAAAATTTGAAAGCTGTTTAAACAGTAGAGACTATGAAAGCCAGCTTGCATAACGGGGTAGAACTGTACAGACTTTTCAAGGTGTGCAGCCCTCTAGTGTTTTAAGATCAAATACTGTGAACAGTGGGATCCAACAGCTTTTCTCTAGCTAAGGGAGCTTTCTGCTGTGCCAAACAACTTTTGCATTTTCATTCCCAGCTGAAGTGTAGCAATGAAGAGACCTGATTCAAGTAAATTACTCACGCATCAGCTGCTTGCCTGTATGTTACTTATATGGAACAAGTTACAAGTTCCAGCAGCTTTTATAATCAATGCAGCAGCTCGCTGAAGAAGACATACTTTGCACCGACAGATTTTGTCATTTATTCTGTCAGTTCCATGCTTGCCAGATATGGTATATCACATAAGATCTCTTTGTATTATGGTGCTTTGCTGTAATTCTGAATGTCATTGAATTTCATTGAAAGAAATAGAATTGTGCTTTTCTACTTTAAAAAATGAATTTGACCCATTGATCTAATGTACCAACTTTCTGAGGTGAGATGTTTCCATAGAGGTGCCTACTCACCTGTTATGGAAACTAAACTGAAAATAACCACTTGTCCCATCAAAAAAAAAAAAAAAAAAAACCCACAAAAAAACCCAACCAACCAACCAACCAAACAAACAAAAAAAAAACAACCAAAAAAAAAAAACCTAACCCAAAACAAAAAAAAACAAAAACAAGCCGCACAGCAAACCCCATCATGGCAGAAGCACATCACACACACACCCCGGCCCTGCTGGCCAGTGTGTGGCTGCTGACAACCTTTCATGCCCCTACTTTTCTGTCTTACAGCAGCCCACCACGGCTGTGGCAGTGTGCTGGTTTTGGCTGGGGAAGAATTAATTTTCTTCAGAGTAGTTGGTATGGGGCTGTGTTTTGGATTTGTGCTGAAAAGAGCGTTGATAATATGGAGATGTTTTAGCTATTGCTGAGCAGTTCTTACACAGAACCAAGGCCTTTTCCGCCTCTCATCCCACCTCACCAGCAAGGAAGCTGGGAGTGTACAAGAAGTTGGGAGGGGACACAACTGGGACACAACTTGTCACACTGACAAGTGACCAAAGGAGTATTCCATACCAGCTGGCATCCTGCTCAGCATATAGAGCTGGGGGAAGAATGAGGAAGGAAGGGATGTTCAGAGTGATGGTGTTCTTCTTCCTAAGTCACCATTCCACATGATGGAGCCCTGCTGTCCTGGAGATGCCTGAACACCTGCCTGTCCATGGGAAGTAGTGAACAAATTTCTTGATGTGCTTTGCTTTTGCTTTACCTATTAATCTGTCTTTATCTCAGCGCCATGCATTTTCTCCCTTTTACCCTTCCGATTCTGCCTCCATCCCAGCGGGACGGAGTGACCCAGCGGCTGTCTGGGGCGGAGCTGCCTGCTGGGGTTAAACCACAGCAGGCGGGTGCACCGCGCCCCAGGGCCACACCCGGAGGGGGCAGTGAGCAGGGCCGGAGGCCTTGGCCCGCAGGCATAACCCCCCGCACGGAAGGCTCTCAGGGCAGGGGCTGGGACCGTGTCGCGCCCGTGCTCGGCCATGAGCCCCGGCTGAGCAGGCACCTGTGGGGCCCCCACCCACAACAGACCGCAGCAGGTCTGTCAGGTCAGCCCTTTCCCTGGGGACTGGGACACTGCCCACGGACACTTCGCGGGACCTGTGCCCTCACACTACTCCAGGGGAGTGATTTTCTCTCTGCTGGAAGTGCCTCGGTGATTCTTTAGGCCTTCGGGTGGAGCGATCTGCTGCGTCCCCCGGGACTCCGTGGGTGTCAGTCCGTGGGTGCGCGCTCTGGGCCATCGCCCTCGTCCGGGTAGTAACAAAATCCCCAGCAAGCACAGGACACTCATAACCTGTTAAACATTATGACACATTATGGTCACCCTCGGTGTGTGCCAGTTTTGGCCACTGGTTTTGGTTTGTGTTCTGATTTTCTTACCTGACTGAAGCTGTTTTCACATACCTCTGTGACATATTCAACACTTTACCAACATAAGAAACACAAGGTGAAAACAGTAAAACAGTTAAGGAGACTGACAGGGAATATTTTCTTTATTGCCTTAGAGTGGAAAGGACACATTCTCAGGGCAGAGCCTGTTGCCGTGAATGCAGTACTTGGAGCATTGTATACAGTTATGGTATTATGGGGTTTAAATAAAACTGAAATGAAAAAGAAAAAAGGCAACAAAAGGATGCTTATAGATAGCAAAGTAAAGAATTATAATTTAATGCAAATTTACAAGTAGTGAAAAATAGGTGTAATTACCTAAATATACACTCAAAGATAATAGTTTCCTGTGTTAAAAAAAAAAAAAAAATCTTTCGAAGCTTTGGCTTTGTAGAATAACTCTGAGTGCCTAATTTTGAAAGGATTTTTCTTTTTTTTTCCAACTTAAAGTAGCAAAATGGTACATCCATAGCCAGTGTGTTAGTCTTACATGCCACAGTACTGGGATATTTAAGAAGGTATATATAAAAAAGATTTGATAAACTCATACACTAAGACTGATTTGTTTTCCAGGATTTATTTATAAATATGTAGTTGAAAACCATTTTATGCATCATAGTAATGTGAGTGAAAAAGAGGTGCTGAAGATGCCACAAAGAGCAAAGTAAATCAGTTTCAATTTTTCCCTAAGGTGAGCAAAGAAATCAGAACCTTCTCAAGTTCCCAAGTAAATCTCTGCATTTTGTTTCTGTGTGTGGGGCGTTTTATCTGTGATGTTGGTAACCTAATGGCAAACATCATAAAAGCTGTATGAAAAAAATAAAAGTAAAATCGTTGGCAGAGCATATGCAGTCACCCAGAGCAACAGAGGGGATTGTTCTAGGACAAGTGACAAAGTTTCTCCTGGTATATACTGATTTGTCACTTCCCTTGGGAAATAAATACGTCAATGCGTTTGCTGCCTTATGTGTAATAAAATACCCTTCCAGCCAAAGAAACAAATAAGTGCTTCCCTCCTCCGTCCCTCTCCACATAACAAGAAAAAGTGGAGTCATACTTTTTGTCTCCGAGCAATCCCTCAAATAAGAAGCAGTGTCCCGTAATTTGATTCAGTTAAGCGCTAACCTCCATTCCATTATTCAGGAATGTCAAATCTAAGCTTATGGGAGAAGGATTTTGAGCGAGAGCGTTTTTAGTGGGCACAGTTTGTCTTGATTTCACATGCAAAGTGAGAAGAAACGAGGCACAGTGAATCTGAAGTCAGTGTATAATCTGCATGCGTGGATTTGCACCTCTCGAGGTATGCAGGGTCCATGCAACAGGGTGCAGTCAAATGCCAACAGAGGGTGCACTGGATGACTTCTCATTTCACTACGGAGAATATTCTCTAAGTGTCCAGCAAATCTACAAATTCAGCTTTATATTCCAACATGATCTTCTGTGGGGGAGACTACAAAATAGCTGGACTGAGTTGCCCTCTGCGTGGTCTAAGCCATCCATCTCTTGCACTTTAGTATTCCTGGAATGGAGGAATTTAAGCAAAGATGGTTTGTGGCTTTCTCAGTGCTGCAACATTGAGTTTCCATCTGTTTTACTCCTGTAAAAGATCGCAAATTAGTGCCACCACAATGAATACAGTGAACTGTAAGTTCAGCCTGATTCTTCAGATGTGCTTATAGAAAGAGCCCAGCTGTGCTGGAGTACTATAGATTGTTTCCATATTGTTTGAGTCCATATTGTTTGAGGAAACTGAAGGTGGAACTCGGTGCATATGAGTTGAGTAAAACACAGTATTTTTTTTTTAATTTTAATTTTGGGGAGTGTTTTGCAGCCACTGGCAGTGTTAAAAAAAGTATGCAATAAAAATTAGTCTCAAAAATTGTATTGTCTAGAAAATGTTTGTTATGAAAGTTCAAGCTGAGCTTCAAAAGCCTTTTATTTTAAAAGACAATACTGTATTGATCAGAGAAGTATAATAGCGGCCATTTTCTTGTATGCTTAGTTTAAAAAAACAACTGGAAGGGGAGAGAACTGTTCTGTTTTGGGCCAATCATTAATCCTTATGTTTCCTTTTATTGTTTTTGGGGTTTTTTTGTTTGGTTTGTTCTGTTGTTTGTTTTGGTTTTGCGATTTAGTTCTGTTCCTTTTTGTAAATTTAGTTCAGTTACTTTGTGAAAGCAAAGATAGGGTAAAATAATTACAAGTATCTGTTATATTCAGGAGATAAATTTTGCCTTTCCGGTTATTACTTGTTACTTGACTGTGTCTTAGTTCACAGTGTCGCATCTTGAAAGCTCTACAATCATTTTAGACTTTTAAAATCTCTTCATGAATACTTAATTCTGCATTTGTAGAAGAGTCTGTGCTGGAGAGATCTGTAGTACTTTTCAATCTGTGGCCTCTAGCTCTCAGTGCAGATTGTGCAAGGCAGCAGAATAAATTAGTATTACTTTGAAACAACGTTTGTCCACTGGAATGTCACCCCTTTAGATCCTTTCACAGAGCACACAAAATAGCACCAGATGCAGACAATGATATATGTTCCACTGTGGTTCTCCCAATTATTGTCATGAAGCTCTCTTGCCTGCATTGATGTTTTGTGAGAAGAACAGAGAGCAGCACTGGTTCCAGAATGTAGTGTGTGATGAATGTAATTTATTTTCATTTCTTTGTTCCTCTGTAGAGGAAGTGAGTGCATAAAAGTGAGGTAGATTTATTTTCTTGGGTAGGGAAAATACCAGAGCAGAGGGTAGAGAGCATCTAGCAGCTAAGCAAGAGCCTGAAGTAAAGGCAGAAGGCAGGGAGCTGGTGAAAAGTGCAAGGAGCAGATGTGATGCAGAAATAAAAACTTCTGAGGGATGCAGAGGGTGCTGCGCAGAGTGTGCTGCAACCCAGATCGAGTCATTTGGTCTGAAACCAAGCCTAGGGACAATGAATTGCTTTCAAATATATGACTTGGGATAGAGCAAATGGGACATTCTTTACAGTCCTGTTTTATTTCTGTTTTACTCAACTGATTCTGAGATTTCTCTCTTAAAAATATTTACTGTAGTGTTAGTTCAAATATAGAATTGCTTTAATGATTAAGAACCTGTTGGAGAGTTTTGCGTGCTCTTTATCCTGAAAGGAAGTACCATTTCAGCATAAGTAAATGTAGTACTCAAAGGTCTGGATGCCTTTGGCTCTTGTCACAACAGATTGAATTTTTCACATCAGAAATGCTTTTTTTTTTGCTTTTTTTTTTTAAGAAACCTCAATGAATTACTTGCTCTGAAAATGAATTCAGTAATCATTTTGCTATCAGGATCAGGCAGATATAAATCAAGAATGACATAGCCTCTACCCTAGATTTTTTGCCTTTTCTTTCCCTCCCCCTTTGTTTTTAATTATTTAGGTTTTTTTCCAAAAAGAAAAAAAAACCCAAGTCGGAATGAAACCACAACCAACAACAAAAAAAAAAAACAAACCCAAACCACCTAGTTAGCATGCAAGGTGCTGTTCTTTATGCATGTTAAAAGCAGTGTCTTGAAGACTCTAACATGCTTCTGGAAAATGTGAGAATAAACAGTAAAAAAAAAAAAAAAAAGTTTTTTTTTTCCTGCTTTTTAATAATGTCCAACAAAATTAACTTCTTTGAGCTACTTGTGTATGGCATCCTTAATGTACTGAATGCCATGCTGTTCAGACAAACCAGAACCCGTAATAAAAACAATTCAATTAGACGAGACACTTAACCACTTTACCCTTAAGTGTAAATTGATACGTGAACTGAACTCAGTGGAATTTTCCCACTGAGCTCAGTTATGGTGCAATAGATAAAATGTCACTGGTTTGTGTCCATGTCTTAAAAGTGAAGGGGTTTGGCACATGCCAGAGCAATTCTGGCAAACATTCCCTCTCACCCTCTTTTTTGCTTTTGAATTTCCTGAGGGTCCTAATTAATAAAGTTAGTAAGAAAAGCAGTCACAGTCTATTGGCACGTCTAATGGACTTTCATTAGAATGAGGCCAACTTTTTGCCTCTTTCTGATCTGTAGTTTACTGGCTGCAATATCTGATTTGGATCAGAAACACAATTTTTTTCAAGATTTCTGTAATTATAAATTCCTTGCCAAAAACCTCAATTTTTAAAATTTCATACTGAGTTAGTGTTGCTACAATGATATCCCCTTTTTGAGGAAAAGTTAGGGACTTTTGCACTTATAAATACTCTCTTGGGCCAAAACAAAACATCTGCCTTCTTAGCATCAGAACACCTGGGACACACAAAAACTGATATATTTACACAAGATATTGGCTATACATACCAATGAAACAGAAGTGTCAAAGCTCAAGTATAACCTTGGAGTTAGCTCTGTGAGAATGGCTTGTTTAGAAACCTCTCAAAGCTTAAAAAAAACAGCCTAAAAAACCTTAATTCTTACTTTGACATCTGTTTGCATAGATTTAAAAGCTTTTCCGAGGAGGTAACCTTGGCTAATCTTGTTTTACAGATGGAAAGAGAAGGTTGCAGCTCTCCTAACTTCACTGAACAAACCAAGAGTAAAGTTAAAATTGAAAATTCAGGCCTCCAGATTGCCTGCCAGGGCCATCTATGCTAGGTCCCATTTACAGGCAATAATATAAAATGAAAGTTGTCTCAGTGCCTATTCTGGATAGACTATTGTTAGTGCTGTGTATTTACAGAGGCTTGTATCCTTTGGCATTTATGCACAGGCATCACAGTTCTTAATAAGTGAATGATGTAACACCAGCAACACCAAATGCAAAGTGGCTAGAAATTAATGCGGTTTATGGTAAAGGCACTTGCATAGCAGACTTTGGCTCTTGTTCATGCTTATTTACCATGGAAAAAAACTGAGAGAGCTGGGCCTGTTCAGTCTTGGAAAGAGCCCGCTGAGAGGGGACCTTATCAATATCTCTAAGTATCCGAGTGTAGCGTGGCAAGAGGATGGATCCAGCATATTCTCAGTGGTACCAATCAATAGGACAAGAGACAAAGGGGATAAACTAAAGCACAGGAAATCCCACCTAAGTTTGAGGAAGAACTTCTTCACTGGGTGAGTGACTGTGCACTGGAACAGATTGCCCAGAGAGGTTGTGGAGTCTCTCTCACTGGAGATATTCAAGAACCACGTGGGCACAATCCTGGGCCATGTGGGCTAGGATGACCCTGCTCGAGCAGGGAGGTTGGACCGGATGATCCCCGGTGGTGCTTTCCAACCTGACCCATTCTGTAATTCTGTGAAAGAGAGGAAAAAATCTCAGCATGGAAGAAGGTGGAAGATTGGCAGTAGTTGTTAAGGATAAAGACTTGTCACCAAAAACTCTGGAGGAGTGTGAGTCTGGGAGCATGAGAAGAAGTCCAAAGCTTGAGTGGTCACAGGGAGAGGGGAAGTTCTTTTATACTGCAGCATTATTTGAGTAAAAGAGGGAGGAGGTCAGAATGCAGCAGTGACATGGACAGCAGATCAAATGAAACTGAGAAACAAAAAGCTAAATGGATAAATGCAACTACTAATATTTTCCTAGTAAGGCTGTGTGACAGTTCTGAATAATTTTAATGTGAACCAGAGTATATACCATGGTCAATGTTTTCCATGTAAATTGTCACTAAATCAGTGACAAACTTCAGTTACAATATTTTTTTTCTGTACAGAGCAAGAAGAGTGTACATCAGGGCATTCCTGTTCCAAAACCAGGTGGTGAGGAAGTGGCTGCTAGCAAATGGGACAAGGAAGTGGATTTTAATATTGTAGTCAGTCTGGGATCTGAATGTGAATTGAACAAGTCAAATTTAAGAGCAGGGTGTAACACAGCATGCAGCCAATTGCTGGCAGCCCCCTGGGCTGCATCCCTCCAGAGAGAGATCAAGCACTCAGCAGTGGAAGGGAAAGATGATGGGAGGCTTAAAAGTGTGTTCAATTTAGGCTGTGTTTAACCTTCAGGACCTTTGTGAAGACAAGAAGCAGGGAAAGTAAGGAGTGAACAAAGAGAAGGGGAAAGGAAGGATCACTGAATCAAAAGTGGATAAAGGAAAAAATTACAAGAATGTGAATGAGGGTGGAGAGAGGATGGCACAAGAGAGAGAAGGAACCATATTGTGCTTTGGGAGAAGTCCGGAAGAAGTTTCCTTTTAGAATTTTCCACTCAGTAGTATCTAAAGCTCACAGTAAACACTTCGTTATTTGTACTGTTTATTGTAGTACACACTGAAAAGTTCGCCTTTGAGCATCTGAGCTTGAGCCTGTCTTGCTGCAGGGTCTGTATGATGGGTAGAGCGTGAAGGTGGGTGCCCCAACATCTCACCTCTTCCTGGGGCAGAATGGTTTTCCTGGGCTACAGGCATAGCATGGATGAGACACAGCCACGGGGGAGGCAGGGCTGGGAACCACAGGTATTGAGGCTCAATGGGGCTTCTGTGCCAGAGTGGCTGGAGTGTGTGAGGGCTCTTATGGTACTTCACAGAGGTACCACTCAAAAGTAGAAAGGTAGAAGAAATGGCTGCTAGGTGAGTTGTTCAGAGAGGCCATTTGTACCTCTACTCTATCCTTTCTCCCAGCTCAGGAACTGTCACATATTTAATCATCTTCATTATTTTGCTGCTTTTGATTCCTTTTGAGACCAGGCAAGGACATAGACTATTTAAGGTCACTGTATTTAAAGGCTTTATTTTCCTTATTGTTCTGTCTTTTAATACTCTGAATTCTTCAGACCTTAATAACATTGCTGCGCTTTTTGACTACTGTTGTACACGGAACAAACGGTTTTATTGAACTGTCCAAAATACTTTCTACATCTTTCTCTCTGAATAGGTGCACTTAATTTAGAACCCATTTGTACATAGGGGGAAATTCACATTATTTCATCCAGTGTATATTGCCACTTGACTACACGGAATTTTATCTGTTGAGTTTCTTAAAAGCATAACTTTATTCAGCTTTTCTGAAGTTCTCCCTCGTCTTCTCTAATCTTGAGTAACCTACATCACTTTGAATGTGAGTTTTAAAGGTTCCATTAATACTCTAAATGGTTTTTAATTTTTTGTTTTGTTTTGGGATTGGCAAGGCAGTATCAGCAGTACATTGAGAATACCTTTGTTCAGTAGAGCTGCAGTAATTGCTTCTGTCTCTTGTAGTTTGAAGAAAGTGAAATAAAGTGAAAATACCCATTCATAACAAGAAAATGTAAAGTCAAGTAGGCACAAAGTTTTTAATATTTAATTTTCCACATTATAAAGCAGACTCTTCTTCTCCGCCTTCCCATAAATGCAGAAATGGATAGGATTAATTAAACATTAAGCCATTATTCTTCCAAAAAGAAAAGTCCTTGCTGGTCATGCTTGATATAATATATTCCCAAGGTGCGCTTTCCCCTATCTGAAGTTTCTCCATCATTGGTTTAAAAAATATTAATAATAAAAGAATGTATATTTTGTTATCATATTGCTCTTATCTTTTTTTACTGGAGAAAGGGATGCTATTTGGTAAATCTTCCTTAATTAAATAATTGGCTGGAGGACTTATTCCATAATGGAAATGTTGTGTGACATTCAGTGCAGGCAGTGATTTAGAAATCAGACAGAGAGTCTAAAGAAGGAAAAAAATTTGTAGGTCCTTAGGCTCTAAGGAAGAAGCATATTTACTTTCTAGACTGTTTGCCTTCTAGAAAAGAGGAAAGAGCAGGAAATGAAACCAACAGAATAGGGCCACTAGCAGTTTTAGCTAATGATATGCAGTGTCAAGAAGGTGCTATTTGTATCTGTGAGATATTGCTATGGGCTGACAGAATAAGAAAACAAGAAACATATGAAGTAAACTGAAGAAAGCAAAAAGATTCCATCCGGGAAGAAAACAAACCAGAGAATTCCATTTTTTTTTTTTTTTTTCATAAAAGCCATGCTTGCTTAAATTACTTAAGGATTGCATTTTATAACCTTGAGCATATGAACATAGCTATTGCGTTGGCTATATCCTGTCTTCCTTAGTTTATCTGAATTACTAGCTTTGTTACTTTGCAGAGTGTGCTTAGACTAAGTGGATAGCTTTGGTCTAACTTTTAACCATGATAGCACTGAATTAAAATGATAGCTACTGACATATTTAAGGAAATTTATGTGAAAAGGTAAATTACCTTTACAGACCTACAAAATAAGGTGGTTGGTGGGGTGAGGTGGTGAGTGAAGTAGATAGGTCCATACAGTGTATTTCCTGATGTGATACTGGTAAATAATGAATTGTTAGGAAACTCTCCGGTTGTAGGGAGGTAAGACTATTAAGAAACAGTCTGAGCATTTGCCTACTCCCTTTATTGCTCCATGGAAGCTTAGATGAATTCTGCTGATGCTTTAACTCGGACTTTATCTACTCCCTTTTGAGCAGTAACTCTGCAATTTGTAGCACTGTATTTTAATCTCCCAATGGTATATTTACTATCTTAGATCATATGTTAACAGCACAGTGAGTCCCAGAGGAGGAAAGGGGAAACCAATCGTTACTCATATGTATAAAACCTTCTCTCAGGCAGCATCCACCAGTGTCTGTCTAAAATGAAACCAAAAGAAAAGTGGACAAATGATACAAACTTGGTGTGCAAATGTCAGTAGGAGAGAACGAGAAAATGAGACAGTGGCCCAATCACTACTGTGACTACAAGAATTCAATCTAAGGTAGGGCCTTTGTAGCTCCCAGCTGCCATAACTTTGATTAACCTTGCAGTGTTTCAGCACAGGGTCACGCTATCCCGTTGACACTTTTCCTTTGAGATGTCAGTCACATTTCAATAACTTTCCAGTGTGGGCTTGTAAGTCCTGTCTCTTCATTGACTTTGAATGAGGCAGGTTGCTTATGAATACAGCTTGAAGTGTCACTCAGATATTCTTGCATTGTGTTATCTGTGATTGACTTATCTGGAGTGGTGAAAAATTCAGGGTATCCTGCTGCCCCTGTTTTGACAGTCAGGGATCTCTTTTTATTTGTTTTCATTTTCAATTCCTGAAACTCTCTCGCCCTTCTCAGAAAATGAGATTTGGTGCTTGTTTTTTTCTTTGCACTTAAGCACAGGAGAGTCTTATCCTGCAGATGTAGTATTGTAGCATTACTGTCTGGAGTTTACGTTCTCACAGCATGAAAAGCATAAGCTCCACTAATGGAAGATAATATGTTAATGATAGCAGAGAAAGCACCATTTTAGGAAAGGGCGTAAAGGAAATTCTGATTGGTTTAGCTTTTAGTTTGTCTGGCTTGAGTAATTCCTAAGGGTTAGGCCTGAGGCCGTTTTAAAAGGGCCAGCAAGAAGAAAGGAAAAGCAATTCTGGGTTTTAATGGCTATTATTACCAACATAGACTGTAGCTGCCTTTGTGGAAGTTTCAGTATGTAGCAGAAAGCTGTGTCCCAGGACAGTGATTATTCCAAGGCTGTGTTATTCAATAAACTGATTTATAACATATGATTCCAGTTATAATCCAAGAGTTTCTCCATTTATTTTAAACAAAATAAATATTTCCCTGCTGTAGCCACTTGAGATTTATAATCTTGTTTTCAGGAGTGCCCTGGCTCACATAAACAGACTTCCCTTCTAGTGCTAACAGAAAATGCAGGGCCAGTGGTGAAAGAGGGAAAATTCTTTAATATAAAATAGTTCATATCTGTTTCACAGTGTTTCATAAATCTGGTTCCCAGGCAGTGGAGGAAAATGAATAAGAATCATTTTTTTCAAGCTGCTACTATAGCTGTTCTTGCTTGGCTGAATGGAAAGAAGTGTATAAAACAGCTAGTGCTGGAAACTAGATGTAAAACAATAGCAAACAAAAAACTCTTTAACAAGCATAATCTGTTGTCAGCGAAAGGCAAAGACATCATTAAATTCTCAACAGTGCTTATTTTTCTAATGTGAGTTGTGGAGGAGGCAGTCATGCTGAGATGTGGAAAAGGAAGCAGTGGCTGTATCCGGAGCATTGCTATGCCAAGCTCTTGCATGCATGTCCGAGGCTGAACCTTGGCTAGATCTGTAGACATCCATGTAGTGCACGGGGAGAGTGCTGTGTCTGAGGTGAAACCAATAAATTTACTCCACGAGGAAAAAACTATTTAAGCAAGATAATAGAAGGGATGAGGTGGAGTTCTATGGATTTTCATGTGTGGTTTCAGCAGCACAAATTAAAATACTCTGTGATAGGTTGCTTGGCAATAGGAGTTGGAATACTCTTGAAAAACAATTGAACTGTATTTTTATATGTTACATCAGTCCTTGAACTACTGGATAATTAGGACTAATTGTTCTTCCTGCAGCCAGGTTTTATTTTTTAAGTGGTTCCTGTATAGACCTCCATCTTCTAGAGGTGTTTGAGAGTTTCTGTAGGATCATGCCCTGAGAAAAAGGAGGCAGAACATCTAGCTTATTGATCCTCATGGGGCTCGGTCCACTCTGCGAGTACAGCTATTGAACTCTACTGAAACTGAGACTCTTCCCCATGTCTTCAGAAGTGGGACCCTGAGTGTGTGAAAATCCTCAGTGTATGAAGTGTGGTGGATTGATCTTGGCCACACGCCCACTCAGGAGCTCTTTCACACCTCTTCCTTAGCAGGGCAGATACAAAATAAGATGAAAATGTTCATGGGACAAGGTAGAGACAGGAAGATCAGTTAATAAATTACCACCACTAGAAAAACAGGCTTGACTGGGAAAAAATACGATTTATTAATTTATATGAAAAAAATTATTTACTGCTAATTAGCACAGAGTTGGGTGGTGAAAAACAAAGGAAAACTAAACCATCCAATTCCCCCTCACCAATTTTCCCTTTCACCAAAAGATGGAAGAGGGTGGGTAATGGGCATACAGGTCAGTACACAACAGCTCTTTTCTGCTGCTCCTTCCTCTTCAGATTTTCCCCTGCTGCAGTGTGGGTCATCCATGGGCTACAGTTTATCTTTCAGGATAAATTTCCTCTGGCATGGGGTCCTCTGCAGTCTGCAGGGATATCTGTGTTTCAGCACCTGGGGCTCACTCTCCTCACCTTAGTGTCTGCAGGGCTCTTTCTCACACTTTTTTTTCCCTTCACTTTTTACTGCCTGTGCCCTTTCTGAAACCTGTTTTGCCTGAGATGCTACCCCTTGGCTGTGGGGCTCAGCCATGCAGTGAGTTGGCTCGAGCTGTCTGCCAGGGCTGCTCCTCACAGAAACTGCTCTGCAGCCCTCCAGGATGAAAGCCTTGCCATGTACACTGAGGACACCAAGATACGGCACCTGAGAATGGTAGATGGTGTATGAGTCCACACAGGGAGGGAGCCGGAACAAAGGCAGAGAGTAAATTTATTTCCATTCTGTTTCTCTCTATATTCTCTAATATTTATCATCCAAAGTTTATGAATCTTAATTAACATTTGCAGAAGCTTTGAGAACTTTGTCAAAACTAGTAAATTTGTCCAAAAATTAGTTCTTTGACAGGAAAGTCCACTTTCTAATACACATTGCAAACAGATGTTTTATTTTATTATGTGTCTTAATGGTACCAAGAGATTAACCACACCAGAAAAGGAGAACTGAGCTATGAAAATGTTACAGATACATATGGACATTAGTCCATCAGATAGCTTGGAGTCATGAGTTTTTTAAAGAAAAGCAGATAACATGCATTCACAAATATCCAGATGCCCTTGCTATTAAGTATTTTTTATCATGATTTAATTTCCATGAGTAGTATGTGTTTCTTACTACTCTGATACCTCTTCAAAAATTTTGGAAAATTACATTACCATGTTTTCCTTGCAGGTAGTTTCTTTAGATTTTTATTTGTTTATTTTTATATGACATGCTGCATCAGTGCAAAAAATGTGTACGCATGCATACATGTGTATTTTATGTGTGCAGTATAATATGCATAATACAATGAAAGAATTCTTTCAGCAGCAGCATTATGGCCACTGCAGTGCTAAGGGACTCAAGAAATATTCTTTCTAAAATGCACTGAACCTCCATTCGATGCACACTTCATTATTCATTCACTTGTCTTGAAATGTAGCAGAGAAATAAGAAAAAAAATATTTCCTTGTAGAAGATGGGACAGCCATGAGCAAAATGATGGAAGCTGACATGACTGGAGATATCACGCTGTGGGCTTTTGTCTAACTGCTGAGGTCTGTGTATTATCACAATAAATGGCTGTGGAAAGTCTTTTTAGTTATGTTGCTGAAAGTGTTCAGGAGCAATATTCTGAAGTTGCTGTCTAATTTGTGATTTAATATCTGTTGCCTATTGAACTATTTCTCCTGACCCAGGTGCCTGTATTTTTATGCAGTTACTGAAGAGATTTAAGTAGGTAGGATCACTGGAAGCTTGTGAAGGTGTGTAACTTCATTGCTAAGCGACGTTTTTTGTAGAAGCAAATTATCGTACTTCAGGAAGTTGAATTTGCCAGATACTCATGATGTAGATGTAAATAAGTTAAGCTAGGCTGGAGTGGAAAGGATCACATTTAGCTAGCATGGTCAAATATATACTGAATACTAAGTACAGAAGAAATTAAGGGAGGGGACTAGATTTTTGTAATAATCTCTGAGTGGGAACATACATTTGCATTTTCATTTATTAGTCAGAACTTTTCCCCTAACTTTTCAGAACTGTGCAATTTAACCAGGAGCTTTAGCTTATTTCAGGATGTATGAAGACATTAGAAAACATCTGTGTCTGTACCCAGTACTTTTTTCTCTTTGCAGCCCTCTGTGTGCTGTTTATGTTTAAGCCATTCTTGTTGGGAGATCATTGAAGTCTAGCAGACCTGGTATAATTAGGCAGTCTTTCCAGGTACTTTGCCAGCAGGGCTCTACTGAGGCTTGCAGGGTAGTGCTGTAGCTACAGGACTGCACAAGCAATGACAATGTGGTATGCATTTCTGGGATAATGACAACAAACTCATCCTGATCACTTTGGAAATTAGTTAATAAAATTATTAGGTTTTGGGTTTTTTTTAAAAAAAATTTGGTGTAGTGAATCTACCTAACTATATGTGAATGTTCTTTGACCAACAGCTATCATCTCTGAGGTGAGGAGTCTGGATCATTAGCCTGCTTTTGCAAACACTTCTCATTGCCTCTCTCTTTTGAATGCAGCAATGACAGAGTAGTGAAATGCTACTATTAGGTTAAGCTTTATTAGTTTCTATCCCACTTTACTTCACCATAGGTCATATAACTTAGGCATGAATATCTCCCTGTGTGAGTGGGAAACATACTTCTCATTTCCATCAAGTAAGATGGGTTCATCCGAGTTCAGAATATGAATCCTAGCCTGTTAGATGAAACAGCAACAACTGCTTCAACTTTGTGTGTGGAGGCAGATTTGTTAGGTGTAATCTAAGAGTGCTTAGTAAGGAAACTGATCTAGCAAGCCTTTTTCATGGATTTGGATGGACTAGAGGAGCTACTCAGTCCTGAGAAGGCAGGGAAGTTGATTTTGTGCCTGCACCAGGTGTATGACTGAGTTAGAGAAACTTCATGGTCACTGCACAACCTCTGAGCTTCAACAGCAGACTTTGTGACTACTCTTAGCTGGTGTTAATTGAAATGTAATTAGACAAGATCTGTTGGTGTAGTTCAGCTGTGCTATGTCTAAGGTCATTTGTGTGATAAGCAAAAAATACTGCTTTTAAATAGAACAAAAGGGTTTTTTAGGTTAGGTGTTAAGAAAACTTTTTGAGTGGCAAAGTTGATTAAGCAGAACTGTTTTGTGGTATTGCTATCACTGCAGATCTGGAAGGCATGAACTTGTTAAACATGCTAATTATTTTCCTATGGGTAGAGGTGACTTGCAGAAGTAGGACTGAAAGGCCCACAAAAGAATTTGCTTGCCCTTAGATGTTACATGGTAAGCCTGTGTTACAAACCACCCCAAAAGATGAGGGTAACCCAAGTTCTTGTTAATAGATTCCTTTGGGGTAGATTAGAATGAAGTGACACTGAATGATCGGTGCTCATAAATGTATATATGTAGGGTTTATTTTAGAACAATTTGGTTGCAATGGTTTTGGTTATTATTATCTGTAGTAATGTAGCAATATAAAAGCACAAAAATAACGCTTCAGAAAATGTGTAAGGAAAAGAAAGGAAGAAAAGCTAATATTAGAAAAGATCTAACCACCTGTGGAAGTCATGATTAGAATTGGTTGTTGCAGTTTTGGTGTCTGGTCAGAGTGGTGGTTGCAGACTGGATCTGTCGGGGGAGTGAGGAAAGTCCCCAAAATACAAAGTCCCCGTTGGGTTTATATTATGCATAGGCTAGGTGGAAATGCCCCAGAACCTCTCCTGGACCCGGGAGTACTACCCTGGGTGATGTAATGTAATACTGGAACATGGACATTTCAGTAGTCTTGGACACTTTCTAAAATATTGTAGCTGCTATTCAGTCAGCGGAGTTGAGTCAGTTATGGCTCATCTTGGCCCCTCACAAGGAATGGATACCTTCAGGCTACATGTGAGTGTCCTGGTACTTCCTCAAGGGGGCGTTATCACAACTGAGTTCACTTGAGTAAGGACAAGGAAACAGTACTTAGTCTTGCAGGATCTGCCTCTGCCGTTATCTGGTTCAACACCAGCTGTAGCCTGAGGTGTCGGCTGTGCTAGGAGGGTACTTTGCACATCAGCAGCTTGTCCCTCATTGTTTAAGCCAGTAGCATTCCAGTCTCTCACATCTGTGGATGTCTTCTTCTTCACAGCCTTGTTTACTTCTCCTTAGACCTGGTATAATTGGACAATAGCACCACCTTTAACTTACCTCTAAATTCCTAATGTTTATTTCTTTAACCATTTTAGTCTCTCACTGCCTGTTGTGGAAGAATGAACTTCACTGTGCTTTCGCTAACCCTGCCCGTCATTTTAACTGAATCTTGACTTCACAGCTTTTGTTTACAGTCTTTTAGGTTGTTTTTTTTTCCAATCTGTGTGATAGTTTATGTATTTCGATCCCATGTATACATCCTTCTTTCTGGCTTCTATTAGTTCAATGTTTTCCATCCAATTCTGAGCTAGTATGGTTTTGCTGAAATAGTTTTTGCTGGAAAACCTGTGAGAACAAGATATGTCTTTTGTTTGAGTTCCTTTGTTTAATCTTGAGGGGAAATAAAATTATTTGCCTTTGATGTTTAAAAATGTTCAGTATTTTAAGCAGCAGCTATCATTCCTGCCTCTGTATGCTTATGTGCCTCTGGAGAGAAGCTGTGAAGTCCCAGGGATGATTCTAACTGGAGCTTCAGTGACATAGTCACTCCTGGTTTGATTCTTACCATGCATTTACCCTGGGGCAAATACGGTTTTAATTTCAATAGTATTTGGGTTTTATTAATTTTGCTTCATTGTATATTTTCACTTTAATTTCATTCGGGCTTTCTTTTCCTACAGAAAAGTTGTGTTGAAACTAGAAAATAAATTAAAAAGAATCACTGACACACTAGGAGACACACAGCTCAATAACTCATTAAGGTTTAGAGATGCTTATTACATATATTCTCAATTTTCATTCACAACATGCAACACGCAAATTCTATCTCTCTTTTGACTGTGCACGGTCGGTAAAATGAATTACATTTTTTTCCTTGTGCAGGATGCATTGTCTATTGAGATCCATGAAAATAAACACAATAAAAAATTCCGATTAAATGTTATTGTATAGAGTAAGTGGTTGCTTTAAAAGTCTGACTATTTCAGCTGAATTAATTGTACAAGCTACAGAATTTAATATTTTTTGAGGAAAAAAATTAGGAACTTGTTTGAATTATTCATGTTTTTAAAACGGCCTTTATGACAGTTATTTTCGTAACTCATTTTTAGTGCAAGTTTAGCACATACCAAAACTCCCACTGAATTGAGAGATTAGGATAGTCATTATTTTACCTATATTCATGCATTCTTTTAAAGAAAGATCTTCTTTACTGTTAATATGCTGCACATTGTAATGAATATGATACTTCACTTCATCAGTCTGTAAGATTTTATCCTTCTTAGCATTAACAGGATAGTTTTCTAATTAAAAGACTTTTAATTATCTTTCTCTCCAGTGTGGGGAAAACTTGGGACCCTATATAAATGGTATAGTCATACACCATGAGGAAACTAGTAACAAAATGAACAATATTAAGCCTGAGATACTTTTTCTGGTTTTAGTCTGTAGAGGGGGAGAATCAGAAACTCAAAACTGTCTCATTATCCAGTCTGCGTTCTGCCTTTTTGGGCGACATGGAAATAATTTGATAAAGGATGTCAAGTATCTTGGGTAGAAAAAGGGAGTAAGAACTGAGGGACAGGATTTTTCTCTTTGTGGACACAGGTTGCCTGATGCATGCAGATTAGCCTGGATTTTGGTCCATGTTTCTCACAGTCTGAATCTAACACTTATATTTAGCAGCTAGAATCCTACTACCCTCCTTGGAAGAATGACTCTAGATCCATATTTATTTATCATCTTTTTAAGAATCTCATTTATGTGATCAAAAAGAGTACTTTACTTCCAGCTTGACACTCCTGTATTACAGTAGCAATGATTTTGTCCCAGAATACAGACAAATTAATAATTTCTTGATAAATCCAAGTTATATTGCTCTTTCCCGACCAAATAAACTGATATAAATAGGTTGCTTGTACTACACTTGGATGGTGACTCTCGTAAATTGTGGTGACATCCAGAAAATTACTCATTAGGAAGAGGTATTTAGAATAAATGAGCTGTAGATTGAAGAAGCAAATGTGCTATAAATCTCATTTTTTAATGTGTTTGATTTAATTTACAGTTCTGATTCTGGTCCATCGTCATGTGAATACTGCTTTCTTCTTCAGGATTTGGAACAAAATATAAAGCAGCCTAACAGGATATTGTGAATACATGGTTACCTTTGACAGGCTCTTGGGCTTTAAAGCAAAGTAAGAAAAGATGTTTGCCCTAGTAAAGGGATTTTTTGAAACACAAGAAAAGCACTAATTTCTAATGAAAAACTGCTAAAAAAAAAAAAACAAAAAAA
>VZRN01001953.1:355840-393957 GCA_013397935.1 Dasyornis broadbenti
AAGAAAAAAGAAAAAAAAAATAATGTACCATATGGCAATTATGCCAAAAGATAGAATTTATTACCAAATAGAGCTGTTGGCTTGTGCATTTCACAGTTTCCTCCATTCCCAACCAGTGTGTTCTTAGAGGCTTTCTGTAGGGTTAGTTGCCTAGACTTCTGTAAAAACAACAGTTTGTCGTTATTGCAGGAGGTGTTAGGAAATCAAATCCAACTGGAGCACCAAACGAAATTACAGTCTCATTTTGTCCCAGCTGTGTGACACATGCCAAGAGCTGACTTTTCAGTGCAGACATTTAAAGAAATGAATACAGAATTCTATTTGCTCTCCTACTGAATGAATTATCCTTATTGAGTTTTTCATAGTTCCACATGCTATTTAATATTTCAGCAAAGTCACTTCACCTCAGTGAAAATGCTTTTTGTGTCTTGTTTTATTTTAATAAGTGGTCTTGTAATGATAAAAAAGTAACAGCCTATATAATACTTGAGTTTGATTACTAAATAATATTTGTGTGACAGATTAAATTGTCTTTAACTCATTTGTCAGGGATAGCCATAATGACTTATAACAGCTTCGTATGTGACATGTTTTATCATTGCTATTGTTTTACCTAATGACATGTTTTCTAAAAAAAAAACCCCAAAAAACGGATTTTCGGAATGATTCAGTCACTGGAATTACATAAAATTCTTGTGAAATTTCTTCTAGTGTTCTCTCATCTCACAGAGCCTGTTAATGAATACTCACATCCCAACATGGTTTTGAATCTTTAAAAAATATGTGTTTAATATCTGAACTTCTGGGCCATCAATTGCCTTTATAATGTACAGTTTTAATTAGGTCCCATTATGGAAAGTATTTCCCTTCTTCCTTCTCCCATCTACTGCGGCTGTTCATCTATGAAAGTGGATGTTCGCATTATAACCTCATAAGATTGGTGCTCTCAAATTGTCAGGCTGAGTTGCAGTTAGCATGCATTTAGCATGCATTTTTAGATGGCATGCATGTAGCTTGCATACAAATTGTAACATAACGTGTTTGGGGCGGTTCTGTGTAAGCACCTGCTGAATGAACTTTCTCAGTGCGTTCAGCGGCACTTACTGCATTCAAATTGTATCTCCATAAAGAGGGTGAAGGGATGAATTTGAAGAGGTGAGATCCCCTTGCTCCCACTTGGGCATGCAGTGTGACTCTCACGACTAAGTTGGCCCAGATCCTTGAGACATAAAAGGGAATTCTTCAGCAAGAACAATGGTGTTTTTATTTGGCAGTAGGAAAAGATGTGGGGAAACACAATTAAACTCCATACTCCAAACTCAAACTTGTGCTGAATGGCTTGACTCAGCTATGTTCGTTCACTGATATTTCACTCCTGTTCCTGTGATTGGCATAGGGAGGAATACAGGAGAATGAGTTCATAGAAGCTCTCTTCACAAGGACAACTTTCTTATCTATAACCTGTCAAATTCGCTAAAAGCTAATGTCAGTGTATTAAACCCTTTCTGAATGTACTTGTGCAATTTGTTCATTGGTTCGGTTCTGTGAACAGAACGCATCCTTGAATGTCTTCTGTCTCCCAGGCCTCTCCTAATTTGCCGTCTTTGGCATTTAATGTCAAGGAAATAGTATAATGTGAATTTGTGAAAAATATTTTCAGCAAGTTCATGCTGATACGGAATTTCCCTGAGAGGCAACATTAATAATCGGTTGGCACAACACATTTGCTGGAGTGGGTTTGATGCCTTGATTGAGTTTCCGTGGTGCGTTTGTTGTTGCTTTGGGGAACGTGTGGATATTGGGTTCAACAGACCATAGAATTTTGAATTAACCTCTCTTTTTCTCTTCATGAATATAATGGCTTCACAATCTGTTCTTGCTTTGGCCTTTTATTTAAAGCAAGAAGTGAAGCTTTGATTTAAAACAAAAAAATCTGCCATTTTTGAGAGCATTGTGAGGAAAAATAAATATGCATAAGGAAACATTGATTCATAAGAATCTCTTAGATTGCCTTCCCCAAAGAGTTTCCTACACTGATTCTCCATAAAATATTAATTTTAGCCCTACAGTACAAAATATGAAAACCATTAGCACTAAGTTCAGAATATGGCAGCTCCAGTTCTACGCTTTGTTTAAGAGAAGCCTGTGATGTTTTTCAAGAGTCCTGGTAAATGCTGACAGATGTCTCATTTTAGGTACTTTCTCTTTTTCTGAGAAAAAGGAAGTACCTAAATAATATAAAATAATATAATTTTATAAGATGAAGACTAAAAAATAATAGATTTTTTTTTTTTTNAATTCTCTGTTGCTGTGCTCAGGGTATGTTCAGCTTGCCTTTTCAGTCAAGGAATTTGCTCTGAGGGTCTCAAAACACCAGAGTAGCAGTCTGATCTTTGCATTATTTCCGAAGCTTAAGAAGTTCCTTTTTGTGTGTGTGTGTTTGACAGAGCTCTGCACTTGGATGAGAGAGAGCAGAGCTGCTAATAGAAGATAATAGTTAGAGACTGTATCTGTATTGCAGGGTAAAAAATGTGCTCAGGTTAACTTAAGAGAAAGTTAGTATAATACCTGTTAATGTGGTGATTTGTAAACTGAAGTGCAGAGTGAGTATGAAATTTGTGTTATTTAATTATGGCATAATTGCCGAAGTAGGTAAGCTTAGCATATTATTTTTACTCCTTAAATTGATATATTATAAAGAGTGTAAAGGTGAAATTTATTTTTCAGTATTTCACTATGTTTAATCCCTTTTTGCTTATCAGGGCATAAGTTCAAGTTATTTTAAATTACTCTCTGCCTTCTTTAGCTCAATCTCACAGCATTTTGGTTGTTGCTCTCACAAGTTTATATCTAACGTGTTTATATCTAAGCTTTGAATTCAAAATAATAATAAAAAAAATCTGTGATAATGTTATATATTTGGTTTTATTTTAAAGAAAAGCTGGTATGAACAGTTTTTCAGGTTTATTAGATTAACTCTATTTTAACAGCAAGCCTTTGGCATATTCCTAAATGTTCTTTCTACCTAAGTACTGGGCATGATTACAAAGCTGTTTGTTGCTTTAGTGATTTGTTTCCAGAAATCCTTGTTGAAATTTGTGTGGGTTTTAGAAAGTGAGTTAAATTGGGGAACATTAAATTAACCTTTGGGACAGCCTGTCTGTATTCCAGACTGGCAGCAGCTGATTTGGGTGAAATATATTTGCTCTAGGAATTAGCTGAAATGATGGTGACCAGAGTTTTAACTTCAGAAAATGGTGTTTAAGACTTGTAGGATGCTTTTTTTTTTTAACTGACAGAAAGGTTGAAAAGTGGCAGCTTCCCTCCCTTGTTCATAAAACACTGCAGCAAGTGTAAAATGGCTATTCATTGATTATTTTATACACCAGGATTTTTTCCCAAATTTTCTTGTTCTTGCTATTTTAGGTCCATTTTTTTGGAACATCAAGTAAAGCAAGAAATGGATAAATTGATCTTTGCAGAAAGACAAGCTTAAAGTAGCATAAGCATGGGGGAAGCTGGAGGAGTAGGGGCACTGTTGTTTTATCATCAAATGGCTTAATACCTGCTCTTCTTGGTCTTCCCTTTGCACCTACCAGCTCCACAGGCAAGAGACTGAATTGCTCGTGCATGGACGTGATTTTCTCAATGATCAGCACCTGTTACTCTAAGCAGGGCACAGAGAAGTGAGAATCTCAAGAATCCTGTAAAAAGCTGAGAACCATTTCTTTAATAGTCTTTTCCACTACTTTTATCTGTAATAGTGACAAAGGAAAATTTTATCAAAAGTTGTCGTGATGTTGCCAAGCCCACACAACTGTGCTTGATTTGGTAATCCAGTTTTTTGCATGACACAAAATGTGGGCAGTTTTGGTATCAGAAAAAAATTCTGCTTTTTTACATGCAAATAGAAGACACTTAACTTGTCACCATATGGAGCACAAGTAATTACTGAGGATGAAAGACAAAGCAAGACAATTAACATGCTTGGGTGTTGTCAAAGAAAACCTTTGGCTCCGAATATTGTAATTCAGGTTTTGTGGTGAGGGTTTTTGGGAATGCACCAGAAGTAGTGAAGTAGTGATTTGAAAGATTTATTCATTTATTGTAGTGACAAATACAACGAAAATGTGTTCAGAGAGGCTTGCTTTATAGTCAATTGCTTCTTGTAACCGATCCATTTATCAGGTATTTGACTAGGAGGAACTCAGTATAACATTGTATTGATGTAGATCAGAGCAGAACAAAATATGTTAAATTTCATAGGCTTGACTATACAGCAGAACTGAATATCACTATATCTTAAATATCAGGCATTTTCCTTGATAGGATTTGCCACCTGTTGAACGTGATCTTTCTGTCACAGTCTTACAGCATGGTAATTTATAATGATAAATATAAGGAAATTATAGATATATAGAAATAATGTAAACAGATTGCTCCTAATTTCCTTGGATGATTTTAGTCAAGGATACAATAAGAGCTATTTATTCCTTTGTGGCAGAATATTAGAAACGGAGTGTTTTGGAGCATATCTTCACATTTTCCCTAAACTAGACTGTGAAAGACCAGTTCATCTGCATAGGATAGTACAACTATACAGTCACATTATTTCTTCAGTTGTTTTATTCTCAGGAATAAAAGCTTTCCAGGGAAGTTTCAGCTCTTACAGTCATTAAAAAAATTTCTTTTTACAAAAGACCCAGCAAAAGAGTTTGCAACTGGCCTCCCAGAATTAATTTGCAGTGTGCTGTCCTCATGTTCTATCATGGGTGCTTTGATACAGGTCTGAAAATTAGGGATGCCATTATACCCTTTGCTACCACAGGTTCTTCAATCCCGAGTGAACGAAATCGTTAATATGACATGGAATTTTCTTTTACGTGGGTTAAAGACTATCCATTTTGCCCCGTTCAGGAAATGCCCCAGCATTTTCTCCACCATTGGTGGTACATTGCATCCTCTTTGTGGCTCAGTGTATTGGATAGGAAATCTGGGAACAGTGGTAAATCTGGAATCCAGTGTATGTTCCTACCTATGTCAGAAGTCTCCGCATCACATTCATCGGATTTATAGTTACGTTTTTTCTGAATAGTACTTTGTAATTTTGGAGTAATGAATATTCAAGCCACATTTTAGATACGGCTGTGCTATTATATAGGATCTCTTTTCTTGCCACAATTTTTCTTTAATGTAAGATTTGCATGCTACTCCCCTCTGAATGTTTCAAATATGTAAAAATAAGAAGATGGAAAATTACAAGACAGAAATTGACTTTTTTTTGAGCCTTTATTATCAAGGAGGACATAGTAATAATAATTACGGAGCATATCAATAAAATACTGTTGTCTGCTTGTGAAATGGTTGAAATAGTCCAAAAATAGATACTATACACTTAAATTAAGAATGTGTTGGTAACTTATAATAAAATATAACAAAGTAAAAAAAAACACATAAATTTTGTTTTATTAAATTAGTGTTCTGAAATGGTGGGCTGTATCATGCATTTATTTGCCTGCACGTATATATATCCATTACTTATGGAGTTATTATAATACCAGACTAATGATGAGAATGTGAAGCCAGAAAGGATAGGTTACACACATGCAAAAGATTATTTTGTAGTTGACCTCACTGATGTAACTGTTGACTTATAGTTGCCAACAGCACTATGCGTGCTTTGTGATTGAGTCGCCTGAGAATAGCAGCAACTTGTCCAAGGGTTGTGTTTTTGTTTTCTTTTTGTATGTCAGAGAAAGCAGCCTTAATTAAGATTTGTGTGATGACTATAGCTGAATTTTTCTTCATTTAGTCAAAGCCTTTAAATTTCTTAATAGTGCTGTTTATAGTATGCTAATTTGAGTTAATTGTACTGCACTAGATGAGACACTGATTTAGAAATGCTTGTAATAGTCCAATTTTGAGTGGAAAGAGACCCTTTCTTGTTTTATTCTTGTAGGCAAGTATTGTCTGCTCTGACCTGCAATTCATGTAATAAATCATTTTTTAACACTGGCACAGGTGTCCTTTTGAGCTTAAATATGTTTTCCATTCATGTTGTCTGCTATATTTTTTTTCTGATGTATGGCTCATTATCACATCATTCTGTGTGCAAGTATTTTTATAACATCAGTTTTTGCAGACATTTCGAGTTTCATAGCTGAGTTTCCTATACTGATTTTTGAGTTTTGTATTCAAACTGTATGCATGAGCTTTAAAATACCATATTCCAATCACTCTTGCAGTTTCTCAGTGAAGTTTGAATCTGTCTGAACCTGATTTATTCTCCAGTCTGAAAATAAATGGTCTGATCAAGTAATGGTTGAGAAAGTAGCAAAGAATTCTAGAGTTCTATTATTTCAGATATAGATAGCTACCTATGGCATTACAGAGGTGAGGGCTTGACTCTGCAGAAATGATTTATAGTTGTTCTTAAAAGTACAGCTAGTATTTCTGGTAGACTGTGTGTAAAAAAAAACACAGGAATTTCTTTTCTAAAAAGTATTTTTTCCTCCTGTTCAAACTGAAAAAAAAAAGAGAAAAATAATCTGGTTGATAATCCAGTCCCTTCCACAGCAGGATTAACTATACCTAGGTCATTCCTGACAGATGCTTGTTTCTTAGAGACACTCAACTGTAGGAACTTCAAGGCTTGCTTAACAATCTGTTTTGGTGTTGCAGTAATCTTTCTTACTGTTAGAAATCTTTTCACCATCTTGGTACAATTTAATTTCGCTGATTCTTTATCATGGACAAGACATTCCTCTTTAGATCTACCTTTTATACATTAAAAGATTGCTATCATTTTATCTTCAGCCTCCTCTTCTTTAACAATCTCAGGTTATTAAATCTCAAATCTTTCCTTATTGGTCCAGACTCATGATAGTTTTCCCTTTGACTTTTTCCTGTTCATCTCTTTGAGCTGCCCCAAACAGGACAGAAACAATCCATCTCAAGTTTTCCCAAACACTGGAGCAAAGCAGTTGATTTATCTTTTGTATCCTGCAGGTACTTTTCAGTTTTACATATCCAAGGTGTGTTTCTTGCAACAGAATGACACTTTTGATTTATTTCCAGATTGTATTGAGACTGTATCTCTAGATCCTTCTCTGAGAAACCTCTACCCACACAGTTGTGGTGTATCTAGATTTGCTCCCACCCTTCAGAAATTTGCATTCTCACTGACCCTTCAGCACACTGGCATGTCCAGTACTTATGTGTAGTCTTTAAATGCCATAAGTGCTCTCTCCGTGACTCTTTTGTTAAAACTTCAAATGAGCCTGCTAGAGGGAAAAAAAAGTATAAGACAATTTTTAGCACTGCCGTAATCATGATTACATTTTGGGTGCAGTTGCCTAATCACTTTTGCATCCACACTATATTAGTAGCACTTAGACAAATTTCCTTTTTTTGTATGCATGAGGATTTTCTGTGAGGAAAAGGATACGTACAGAAATGACCTTGCTTACAACTCTCCTCTTCACAAGGTTTGTTACCATTTTCTGGAGAGATTGAATTCTGTTGACCAGATTTATTCTTCAAGAATTGATTAATTCTTAACTAATTGATTTTTGACCATTCTTACGTCCTTTTCATATTTACAGCTACTTACAAATCATGCTGTTCATTTGTTCCAGAGCTTTTCTGGGACTTAATAGGTGACACAAAAAATTGTTATTTCTGAGCTGCTACTTTTTAAAAAGATGAATATTATGTTTTCGTTTTCTCCATTTTATTGATACCTCATGTGTTCTTCACAGACTGCTTTTCTGATGGCAGCAAGGTTCTGAGATGGCTTTACCAATTCTCTAAGTACCCTAGGAGGAAGTTCATCAGGCACATCTACTCTGAAAACTAATTTACTTAAGTACTCTATAACCTTTTCTGTCTGTATTTTTTAATTGAAATCTTTCTTTTGTTGTTTGTATTAATTATACTACTCACCTTCTC
Organism: Dasyornis broadbenti; assembly: GCA_013397935.1. Classification (NCBI taxonomy): domain Eukaryota; kingdom Metazoa; phylum Chordata; class Aves; order Passeriformes; family Dasyornithidae; genus Dasyornis; species Dasyornis broadbenti. Next base: position 363,791 of record VZRN01001953.1, read on the forward strand.
AATGTTGACCTTTTTAATTAAAACTAATGCAAAGAAGACATTAAATGCTTTGGCCTTCACATGTGTCAATGACTTTTTTCCTCTATTGGATAGCAAAACATCACTTTTCTTTGTCTTCCTCTTAGTCACTTTGAATAGATTCAGTTTGATTAGTGCAGGATGCAGATATTTTAATTATGTTTGGTCCTCCCAGTAGGCCAGTTTAAATTTCCAGAGAAGGGATTTTTTTTTTTTTCATTGACCTTCCTGTAGTCATGTTCATGCCAAAAGTCAAATTGCTGGTATTCCTGGAAAGTGTTATACCAGTAAATATGCATTATTTAAAACAAAAGAAAAAAGAAAAAAAAGGCATTCAAGCCTAAACCAGGAAAAGTCAAACTCGAGAGACTTGACAGTTTTGTTAGCTGAATGACACATTCAGCCCCTCATTATTCACACACAATGTAAATGAACACTTCAGCAACTGGAAATCACTTTGGCATCATCAGTCAGTCAGAGGATTTGATGGTGTGAATGTTCCTGATTCTCTAGTCTCCTAAAAGGGGACATTTTATATTCTGGAATAGTTTTATTACCTTTAGAAATTTTCAGTCTTATCTGTTCTACCATGAGACATGGAAGTATCACTAAGCATAATATTAACATGGACGTTTTAAAGTTAATCTAACAAGAGTAACAACAACATCACAGTCTTACCTCTCTCAGAGTTAACTTGGATTGATTCCCCTTGTCTTGCTTAAATTCCATATTTTTTTTTTTTTATAATCCTTTTAGGTATTAACAAATAAATGCTTAGCAGATATTTTCCCTGGGACAGGACACATGGGAGTGGCTGAAGATAGTTTAAAGCAGTTAAGAGGGGACACATAGGGAATTTTCACTAAATTACTCCTTTAAAATTTTCTCTAGCATCTGAAGCAGAATAAGGTTTTACCATTTTATGTGCAATTTGCAGGCTACCTATAAGTCAAAGAATGGGAATGTTGACAGCTAAGAGAATATACTCCTGGATATTTTTGTCTTCAGGAGGGACAAGAGTGTTGAACGTGATGATAAAGACTTTATCTACTACTACTCACATTTACTATTGGTCACTAGGAGGAGGAGCAATCCGACTCGAGGAGACTGAGATTTACAATGCTGAAAATGTATTAAATCTGCATTACGGAACGTAAAGGAAGATTCTAGAGCTGGAGGAGAGATTTGATTTTTGGTGTATGTATAGCAAGGAAACCATGTGAAAGAATGTATGTAAGAGTTAAGTTGGATCTTTCAACTAACAGTAGATGTTCTTCAGGATGAATTTATTAAGACTTTTATTGGAGACTTTTATTATTTATATACGTAAAAGGACATAGAGTATCAGATACTCTTGTAAAACATTCTGCTATATGTTTTGTTACTAGACAACTTAGACGAAAAATTTACTTGTTATAATAAACAAGTCAGTGGTGCCAGGGCTGTTAGTGTACCATAAACACTGTCAGGTATTTTGCTAAACCTTTGATAACTAAACTTAATGGCAAAGATGTCTTAATTATTTGTGAGATTTTAATAGATTGAAATATAGGTACAGTATTTTCTAAGGAAAAAATTTTAGAGTGACTGTAAATTTAATCCAAGAGGTGAAAAAATATCTTTAAGTCAGCAATATCTAAATAGCATAAGGTTATTGTCAGCAGACAGAACTTTTTTATTTATTTTTTAATTTTATTGGTTGAATCCCATGAACTGCTTGCTGTTGCTTGGTTGGGTATGTGTGGTGCTGACTTGCTGTAGGCAGCACAGCAAGTGAAACCAGTGAAATGCAGTTACAGCCTTGGGCACCTAAAATCCTTGCTGTTTGTTAGCATCATCAGACAGGTAATTCTGAGCGTAGATAATAGCAACTTATCACAGCCCCACATAACACAAGGATGAAATCAGTCTCCCCAAGCTAAACCTGGAAGAGCTGACAACATATGCTAGAGTATATATATGTTGTAGCTTTCATCATTCTATTAATTAAATGCTTTTTTGACTAGCTTACAATTACAGACAAACAGAACAAAAAAAGAACCAAAACAAAACCCCAAGCAACTAATAACTACTTTGTTTTATGAACTTGTATTTCAGAACACATACTGTATTAATCCTTCCATTGGTATCGTGTTTACAAAATTCTTTTATCATCTTCCAGACAATATATAATCTTTCCACTAAATCTTAGAAGTGAGTGGAGGCAAGAGTCCTATGAGACTTGTGATAACTGAAAACAGCCTACCTAAAAAAGGTCACAGATTTCATTGTTTATTTGGGGTCAGTGTAGCATGAGAAGACTGTGCGCATCCTCCATTCTTAAACCTTTCAAGTGTCTTTATTAGGCTGTGTGTCATTACCAGTAAAACTCTTTTGCATTTTTCTGTTGATTAAATTGCAGGTTTGTGCAAATAGGTAAAATTTAGCAAATGCTGAAACCTGGTGCAGAGAGCGTGCTTTGGAGTCTGTCTAATTCTTGCAGTAGAACTTGATGCTAAAATTACTTGGCAATCAAAATAAAATCTAAGATTTTCAAGGGATAAGTAACTATGCAGTATGTACCACAGTACATGTGTAAATATTGTTCTCAGACTTAAACACATTAATTTTAATAATCATTTTTTGTACATAATAATATTACATTTTCCTGCCTTACTCTACCTGTTTGTCAACGTTAAACTCTAGGTATTACTATTAATGATTTTGTATGCACAAATGTACTGAGTAACAGTAATTTTGAATTTTTCAAATTTAAAAAGGAAATTATTGAAGATAAGACTAAAAAAATCTTTGAAAAACTACGACACAAACCACCCATATTGTTTTTCGCAGTAATTTGTTCTTGAGTCTGGAAATTAGGAGGAATATATCTAGGCCATAGTACCAAGTCCACAAAATTTGCTCAATATTTTTGAAAAGGACTGAAAAGATTGCAGTCCTTCTCCACCTACACTCTCAGGGTGTTCATCTAACAGCCATTCCCACAGCAGTTACTTTTCAATAGATTTTTTTTTTTTTTAGTTTAACAGATTGTTGTATTTTACATTTCTTTAGTCTCAGTTTGATGTTGTAACTTGCCAACATAATTCTGAGAAAGAAATAAAATAAGCCAAACTGTATGGATAATTACAGTAGATATTGAACATCCTGTGTGTAGAATTATCAGTGCATAAATCATCATTTTATGAAGATTTTCTTTTTACGGGCTAGAATTCAGTGAAGTAAGCCTCAACCCTTTGAAGGGTGAAGTGCTAAGATCTTCAGATCACATTGAGAAATCCTTCCTCTTATTGATTTTATTTTTCTTGGAGAAAAATAGTGACAAAAATGGATCCTAGAATAAATTTAATTTGTATTTTTTTCTCTACTGCATAAAACCATCATTTTTTAACGTAAAACCTTGGTGGTCTTACTCATTTTACTGAAACAGAACACTGTTCTGTTGAAGTGAAGGCAGTGAAGGCTCTGGCATAACTGTATTGTTAGAGAGGTAAAAAGACAGCTAGATGAATCGTAAACGAGAGAACATTTCTTCCTTTGTGTGTTGATACAGAGGACTCATTAAATCTCATATCAGGCTTGCAGGCACTGCAGAAGGACAGACATTTCAGAGATCTCCAACCTCTTAGGAACTTTGGAGGTTAATGAGCCATCTCATAGTTATTATTTTGTGTTTTATCAGGGATTTGCTCTGGGCTTTATTTGATTTTCAGATTGTAGTGTGATCTCCAATGTGTGAGTGCTGGATGACATCACCTTTGAAATGATGTGTTTTCCAGTACTGATGGGCTATACCAAAATCTTTTAATGCTCTTTGAGTCTTTTATGATTCTTCAAGTATCCTAACATCATTAAACATTTCAGACAAGAATTAATAGGGCTTTGTGGACTTTTTCACAAACCCAAGAACACTTTGGCTAGGGTGAAGTCTGTGGTACTAGGATTGGCCAGGTGTACTGGGACCTCCAAATATTCTAGTTTCTAGTCATAGCATAAAAATGCTTCACTTCCTTCAGAGCTCTCAGGGTGATTTAGGTTCCATGCTTGTCTCAAAAGTCTCCTGCTTGAGGTATTCTGATGTCAGGATGAAGGGCATCCAGTTAGTATGGGGAGGAGAGCATAAATGCCTCCACTTCCTCCCCTTGTCCTTGGCAACCTGGAGAGGCCGGCAGGGGAACTCTACCTCAAATCTAGAGAAATAAATAGTTAACAAGAAGAAAAGGACACCAAAAAGCTGTATTATGATGTTGCTGAAGGATAAGAACTGAATAATTTTTATGTTGTTCAGGATCATTCTTGTAGCTACTTTCATGTTTGTTTCTCCAAGCCAAAGTTGTTTCAAAAAGCTAAACAAGATGGGTTTTTTCTACCTAATCTTCTAAGGCCATCACAATAAATTTCTAACTAAAGCTTCCATTAAGGAAGTATATAAGAAGATACTTAAACATCTGGCAAATGTAAAACCACCTCTAAAGCGAGCTAAGAGCACCACTACAGTCATTGGTGTTACACCTTTAATGTGGTTTGATTTATCCAGCATTTTCATGGAGACCTGTGAAGCGGAGCAGTAACATCACCATTAGAAATAATGATTTGTCTTGCACATGTTACGTGTTTGAACTAGCAGGTCCATGTCAGGAGAAAAGAAAGTTCATTCTTTAGACATAACACAAGTCAGTAGCAAATTTTCCATCTCCTTCCTTGAGTTTTTGATCAGAAACTCAGGGTCGATTCTCTTCAGGTAAAAGCATCCTTTTGGAGAATTTCAAACAAAACTCAAAACTATTCCTCTTCACATATTCTCTCTCATACTGCAAAGAAGTCTGTCCCTTATTTAGAGACTTGTAATCAAGATTCTCATCTTAGTATTTTTGATTACTTCAAAAAAAAAAAAAAAACAAAAAAACCAGAAAAACAAGAAAACCATACTTTTTCTGAAAATGGATCTATCTTTTGAGTTAAAATGAATGCTGGAGCTCATTATCTTTGGAACCTAAGAAGTTTAAGAATGAGAGTCAGTTAAATGAATGGGTTTTTTGTGTGGGGGAGGGGATTAAGGCAGTAAGGAACTGAAAAGACATTTGTTTTGTAGCAATCAGGACTTCTTGTGCTGACATGCAGTGTTTTTCCACTCCAGTTGACATGGTGAGACATCCTCCGACACCCTGGGGGATATAAATCAGAGACTGAGAATTTTAGACTTTTTGCTCTCTGGAGAAATGTACCTAGTATTTTAATGATTATTTATCTTTCCTAACTGTACATTTGCTTAGATGCATGCAAGTTTAAATATATCTAAATATATATCCCCACTCAAATCTTCAGAAGACAAAAAACTTTGGTCTGTATGTCTTGTTAACATTTTCCTATACATTTTCCAGAGGTGTACTAGGAACAGCCTGCTGTACAGCTGTTCTCCTCCAGCTGAACAGGTTCATAGGGAATGAAGAGCTTAGAGCAATTTGTAGGCAATGAAGCAAAAAGAAAAATCCACAAAGAAGCAGCTGATGTTAGCAGCTTTTAAACAGAATAAAAGGAAGGGGAAAGAACAGGGAGACGAATGTAGAACAGAGGGAGAGAACGTGATTTCAGAAGAAATCTGAATTGCTGTTTCTCAAAACCAAGGAGAAGCTACAGTGCGTACCTTATAAGCCATACTTTATCCTTTCATGCTTTTTACTGCCTGCTGAACAATATCTGTGCTTACCATACGCAGACGTTAAGCCAGTGCTTTACCTTCGTTGCACAAATGGCTGGGAGCTCGAGGCTGGCAGCCAAAATTTTGTGTTAGAGCTTTGTCACCGACACACACCCAGGACTCAGTTGGGAAGGTGTTTAGGGCATGTTAAATTTTAAGCACATGTTTAAATCCCACTATTTGCCATAACACCTTTCTGGAATGAAACCTGCATATTAAACTCTGCAAACCAATCTTACAGTGCCTGTTCCCTTATTTGTAAGCCAGGAATAATAATGTTTTATTCCTATGTGTGTTTTGTAGCTTAATTCAGGGCATTTATACACCACTCTAAGCAAAAGTCTTAACATGAAAGAATTGTGGTTCATTACTTTATTTCATTAGCATTCAAAAGAATTGTTATGTGTGTAGTTCAAAGAGATATACATCTAAACTTCCATGGCATTACACAATTGAAAATTTTAGAGGAAAGACTGTCTGTATTAATTGTCATTAAATCAGTATCAAAGAGTCAAGTTCAGCTCCTTAGCTCAAAAATCACATGGGGTTTACTTTCAAGAGGTCCTTTAGTGCCTATTTATTTATTTATTTATTTACTCTCATACAAAGGGAGTGTGAGATATTTACAGTCAAAACTATAAAGCAATATATAGTTTATTTACTTTCCAGAGGGACCTATGAACTAAGGGAAGCAGTGATGAGGTGAAAAAAACGTATGAACAAGGTATAAGAGCAGCTGTGAGAATACTAGATATTTTTATATGTTTTCATGCAGGCATTATTTAGAAAGAAAATAAATACTTCACGATACACAGATAATGTGATAAATCTTTAAAGAAAAAAAAAAGTGAGAGAATAAATAAAACCACTTTAAAATGTTGTGTCTGGCATATTTTTAAAAACACATTAGTGATTTTAAATTCCCCATAAGAGTACATCTGATATTCTTGAGATATGTAATTGATGTGATGCAGTGTCATGGCTCAGAGGGACCCATTATTATATTTTATTGGTTCATTTATTGCCTAAGGGTGAGCACAGGCAATAGAACAAGGTGTCAAACTTACTTTTAACCTTTGGTCTTAGAAGAAGCTAAATTGAGGGTTTAAGTGTATTTTAAGTTATCATCCTTAGACTTGTCTCTCTCCTTCTCTGTTTGCGACTGGCAAACATGAATGTTATCCAGTTTTCAGTGTCAGCCCCTTATATTGTGTTCCACATAGACCTGTTGTTTTCACCACAGGTCCCTTCATGCTTTTTCCTCCGCTTTGTGTGACAAGCTATAGGTTGTGTCAGTTAACTTCAGCGGTTCCTGCTTAGGGGGAAAAAAAAAAGGAGAAATATTTCACTTTTGAGTGACATTAAAAAACGATGAGACTGGCATATTTTTTTGAAATGTACACAGGTCATAGATCAGACAAAGGAGTGTGGCACACGCTTAGAAAGAGGAATAGACTGTTTTGAAATACTGGAGGAGAAAACGACAGACTATTCTTTCATTGCAGAAATATTATGGGTATATGTCAGTAATTGCTATGCTGCTAAAACTTGTTCCTTATGGAGCTTCAGCTATAAACTGTTTGTGTAAGTCAGACAGAGGGTAAACCAGGCCAAATCATGCCTCTGCTCTAGAGAAGGTATGTGGATGTGGGCCAGGAGAGCAGGGAAATTAATTTTGCTATAAATTTGGAGTGAAACAGGAACTGTGTACTTTCTCCCGCTTTCCTGCCTGCATCCCCTGCCACACAAAGTCTTCAATCATCAAATAATGCAGAAAGTAATGATGGAGGCTGATGGACTAGGGACCAGGGTGCTGATAGCCTTTCCTTCTCAAACTATTCCTCTTCACATATTCTCTCTCATACTCTGCAGAGTCTGTCCTTTATTTAGAGATTTGTAATCAAGATTCTCATCTTAGTATTTTTGATTACTTCAACAAAACCAGAAAAACAAAACAACCATATCCCACAGAAATTTTTGCTTCACAGTAAGATATTAATGTAAGGATTTTAGCGTCTTTTAAAAAAAAAGATGGAAAAAATGAGAGAATAATGTAGAATAAAATAATGTGGAAAGCATTTTTTTTAGTAGCTTTAAGGTTTAAAGAAGCAGCTCCAAAAATCTATTATTGTAAGCCAGGGAGACCTCTTCTCTGCTGGGTAAAAATACATATATAAGATCCTCTTATGACTTTGACATTAGAAAACACTGAAGGTGCTCATAGCACTAAGCCAGTGATAATATATATTATACTATTGCTAACTGCTTCATTCAAATTCATATTCTAGAATTTAGATTAATTATTTTATTTTCCTTGTCTGACAGTTGTTTTGGGGTGGTGAAGGATGGAAAGTGCTGAACTCTCTCCTTACAGACACTGATGTCATTAAGTGTCCTAGCCTTTGCCCCATACACATAATTCCGCCTGTACTTTGGTTTGAATAAAGCCAGCTCAGCAACAAAGACAATTATTTTGAGAGAAGTTTTATGTTACAGCTCTTTATATCACTACTGAGGGTTTTTTGGTGTTTAGTGACTCTATCTTGGGAATCCACCTCATTTCTTGGCTGCAATGACCTTTGTGTTTATAATGTTTCGTCAGTTTCCAAGCAGTCAGTTGGGGGTGAATGCTGTAGTATTAATGTATTTATCATCAATTTATGTGACTGGAACATAATTTCCTTAAGCCCCCTGGTCTCTTTCCCTTTTAAGCTTTTCTTTAATGCATTTTGTTAAAATCTAGAAAAAGTATTAAGTTCATTGCTTTTCAGACAGCTAAGAGGTTTTATGGTTTTAGGCTTCTATTTTAAATATATCAGTTTGCACTTTTTATCGTTGTACATGATTTTTCCCCTGCTAGAAGTTTGAACACACATCTGTTGGTTATATCATTGTGTCAGTGTTTCATCCTTAATACTAAAATAGTAATACGGAATTCTCTCTTTCTTAAATGCTTTTCAACCATAGATCTGAGAGTACTTTGTAAAGGAATTCAGTAGTTAGCCACAGTTTACATGTTGGGAAAGTGAGGTACAGGAGTGGCCTCAAATTAAACTTAAAAAAGCTAAGATGAATGTGGCCTCAGTGTCCAGTTCTGTTATCCTCTTCTGCTTCCAAAACACTGAGGTTATCATGCTCCCATGCAGACAAAGAAACAAACATTTCATAAATGCAGAAGGAACCTTTCAATCACATTCCTTGATTTTTTATTTTTTTAACTTTTTTTTTTGTTGTTGTTGTTTTTTTTTCTCAGTAGGATATAGTATCTTTGCTTATTAAGGAAATTAACTGTGGATTTGGAAAAAAAAGATATTTGGAAGGATTTCTCCAAATATTAGCATACTCAGTTTAAATTAATTTAAATTAAAGCTTTATGTTCAAAATGCCTCTACTCAAGAATAACCAGTTTTAACTTTATTTTTCTTTTGGCTCTGGCTTTTTACTATTTTAACAAGGTAAGGATGAACTGGAATAAGGCCTTTGCTATGCAGGGCTGTCTGATAATGTTCCTCATTTATTGTTTAAATAGCATTTTACAGCACGAAAAGAAAAAAATTAACATTTTAATATCAGCTACAAAAATTTACACACCTACTTTTTGGTCATAGTTCTTCTAAAACATTATTTTAAATAACCAATCTTTAAAAAAAGACTATAAAAAATAAAAAAGCCAGCCAGTTTGCTAGTGGCATTTAAATGGATTAGTGCCATGTTTACTCTGTGATATTTTCTGATAGTGAAAGTTTAACAAGAAAATACGTACCAAAACACAGTCGATGTTTGAAACGGAATCAGTTTTTGGTAATAATTTACTGAAACTATGTTTAGTTCACTGAAAGCTTATTTACATGGTCATGTTCAGAAAATTAAATCTGTAGAAATGAATTTAAAGTGGATTATTTAAACCTAATTAGCTCCTTGTTTAGATGTTCATTCAGAATAAAAATTGCCTTGATTTGGTTTAACTTAACTCCCTTCCAAATGAATTATGACTACCAGGGATTTAACATAGTTTAAATAATCCACTTTAAGAACTAAATACAGAATAATTTTGCTGCATGCTTCGGTGTAGACAAGGTCTCTGGGAGAAATTTGTCTTCTGACCTTTTCCCAGATGTCAGCATAGGTGTAGACAATAACTGAATTTCAGAGGTAGTCTGAAGTCTTGTAAAAGGTATTAAATCTCTTTGAAGTTGAAAGTGATTTTTTAGGAGAGGGCAGGATACAGACATGTAAACTGTTTATCAGGTAGGAATTTAGGATTGGAGGGATGTACTATCCTGATACCTGCTTCTGTTAATTGTGGGAAAAGTCTAATCTTTAACTTCTAGGTTAGCATTTGTTGAGGTGATCATGACCTCCTCCCCTGGGAAGGAATAAATTGGATAGGATCATCCTCTGTGGGCGGCAGGAAGTTGGAACGTGGCTGATGATTATTTATCATTTGTTTAGAACACGATAGCTTCCTCATTCTGAAATTTCTATTTGGATACATTCTGGTAATAGTCCTGAATGACCAATAAAGTATTCATAAGGTTCGTTAATTGCTTTTTCTGTGTTTTGTAAAAGTCTGGCATTTTTCCCAAAAATTTAGAGTATCACCACATAGCACTGCTTGTGAGTGACAAATGACTTTAAGCAGACATAGGACCGGACAGATTCCTAAAGGAAAATAAGTCCCATTTCTGCCATAGCTGTGCTGTGCTTAAATGAACATGGAATCTTGGAGGAACATAGAGGCATGGTCGAAATGAAGAGATCTCTCCCATGAGTGACCTTCTTAGTATTTAAAAATGAAATCTCTTATGGGCAGGAGAGACTTGCATTGCAAATTATGACAGTCATTAGAGTATTCAAGGTAACTTCCTCCTGTCCTAATTTTTCTCTGCCAGTTTTGCAAGATGTTGCATGATTCCAGTACTTTCCCTTCAGTTGTAGTGGATTGCATTTTTTCACAAGACACTTAGGAACCATCATTATTTGAGGCTAAAATATTTTGAGTGGTAGATTATATCCCTTACTTAAAGCAACATAATGTATGATGCTTGTGTATGATTTCGCCTTGATAAATTTCCCAGTGCATCGAGGATGTTATCAAAACCACTGTAAGGTAAAAATGCTGTAAGGGCTGAGGAGGAGGAAGCTATTGAAAGTCAAGAGAAAGACTGATAGTTCTGTGTATACAGTAAGTGCACAATAATTCCAGATATGGGTGATTTCATTTTCAAAACATCAGAAGCATTATTGTCTTCTTGATTGATTTTTGCATGGCACAGTTGCACAGTTTAGAAACTGGGTTTGTTTCTCTCTGCTTGCTTAGTAGTAAACATCAGTGGAGAGAAAACTATCGTTATAACAAGAAGCATCACAGAAATGTTCATTTCAGCAATACTAACTTTACACACTGATTGTGCTATTGGATTTTGAAAGAAGAGAAAGGAAAAAGAAACTGTGAAACAGTAATAGAAGGAAAACAAGAGGACAGTTTTGAGAACTCAAAACTACCTGGTAATATCCTTCACATTTCACCTTTATTTGAAGTACAGCACAGAAGCATAATGAAATCTATTAATGGTGCACAAATGTACTCCTTCACACATATGGACCAACTCTGGAGTAACTGAAAAAAATTGTAATGGGGGAAAACCAAGTTAAACTCTGCAAGTGCAGAACTGCAAGCACAGATTTGAGGTTTGCAGAAAAGAATCTGCTCTGCTGAGAGTCCCTGGCAGTATAAACCAGCAAAATCTGCCGTGCAGTATCTCCTCCCTCACCCCCACGTTCAAGTCCCCATCCTCTGCTCTGTCTCACCTCTGTGAGCTGTTGCTGCTTGCCAGGTGCCCAGATAACAAACCATAACAAAAAGTAGTAAGTACTTTTCTTTTGACTGAGCAAGCTAAATGTGCTTTCTGTGGGGTCAGATGAACGCTGGTACCTGAAGGTCAGGAGCAGTGGGAACTGAGTCAAGAGTAAAGGAGGAAGGGGAAAAGGGCATATTAAACTGTTTTTTCCTACACTTGAACATGGAGTACAAAAATGTTCAACAAATATGAAAATGTTTGTTGTTTGTATAGATACATATTTATATCATTCTTACGCACTCATGCAGTACATCTGAAGTGATGTATCTGTTTACTTCCCATTCATAACTTTGGAGTTGAAAATGCTTCTTCCCTTGTTTTCTTACAGGGTTTTAGGGTTTTTGTTTTTAGTTCAGCACCTACAGTAAATATTTCTTTGGTAAATATCTTTGAAACCTCTGAATTATTAAGGCATAAATTAGATGATTTAAGAGCAGAACATTGCTTATGGAAGTGCACTTGTCAGTGCTGGGGAGGTAAAAAGAAAGAATCCTGCTATGCCAGTAGTCCCTTGGGAAGACCTTACCTTCCTGATACCATCCATGTTTCTTGTAGTTCAGAACACTTGTTAAGCTGAAAGGGGGGAAGAGAAGTGCATGACATTTATATTTGTTGTAACATAAACCATTTCTTATCTCTCCCCTCAGTCCCTCTCCTCTGCCTCCCTTCTGTCTCCATTTACAACTTCACTATCCCTCCAGTCTACTGGGACCATAACCTTGCTGTAATCTTTCTTCTTTTTGCTGTCCTCTGCATATCTAAGGCAAACTTTTTTCTTTTTTTTTCCTTCAGTAGCCTCAAAAAAAAAAAAACCAAACCAACAAAAAAACCCACTTTTCTTTCAATGTTTTTGCTTCCTGTTCCTTCTTTTTTTTTTTTTNTTTTCTTTTTTTTTTTTTTTTTTTTTTTGTTTCTTCAGACTAAATTTTCTCCTATCTCATCTCTCTGCTTCACAATTCCCAAATCAGCCAGCCCATGTGTCTGAAATCACTGGTGTCACTACCAAGTCTATCTCCTAGTTCTAGAGGATGTTCTTGTCATTGGGTTGTGGAACTGAACACCTTATTTCGTTTCTTTTCCCCAAAAGATAATCTGAGAGATATCTAATTGTGCCAGAATGTACTGTTCTTTCAATCTGGACTGGCTTTCAGTAAGTCTGGAAAGCATCTCTATACCATCACCAACTTCTCAACAATTCAGCAGTCATTTTACTCACACTTGTTAGCATATTTCATGTTTTTATCTTAATTAGATGTGTGGTGGTGTAGGTTTCTGTTTTTCAGATTCCCAGATGAGCCTAAAGAACTTTTGTCAGGATTTTTTTGGAAGCATTTCTATCTTGGAAGAGCAATCCAACTTGCATTTCATCCTATTTAGATTTACAGAATAAGCATCCTTGTGCTGAAATCCCATGGGTAGTTGGTCTGGATTGGTGCGCTGCAAAGGAGCTGAACACAGAGGCAGCAGTGAGTTTAGCTGCAAGTTATTGTGACCACAGCCAGCTTCATTCAAAACACATTTAGAATATAAAGTCATGTGTCTTTCTTTTGGAGCATTTGCCCAGGGAGTGACAAACTTGGGAAGATCTGAATGATACGAAATTCCTTTATAGGTTTCACCCGGAATTTTGTGGCTTCCCTCAGAAGAATAGAAACAGCAATTTTTGCCTATTTTGCAGAATGTTTTGAGATCATCTCTTGAAGAGAACTGTTTTGAAAAGTTTTAGAGGTTTTAACAGAAGCTCTGAAGAGTCTTTAGTTTTGCATTAATATTTCTGTGTTAATAGTTTTGAGGTTCAAATTAGTGCTGTTATAAATGGCAGCACTTAGGCATGCTTTCTATGTTTCTAACTGTGCAATCACCAGGCAAACGTGGTAGTTAGATATCTTATGGCAATTCTATGTGGGAGAACAACTAAAAGTATGAAGTTAATGCCGCAAAATTAAGGACCATTAAGCCCCTATATGGAAACTTATTGAAAAGTAGAGTGCTTAAGGAAGGATTAAACTACAAAAAATAAAGGCATTTTAATTCAGACTGAGAGCATCTACATATAACTTAATGTGTTTTAATTTCTCTGCATTAACTTCGTACTTTTAGTTGATAACCTTCTCAAATGCAGGCAGTCCCAAGTGATCCTACTTTTTCACAAAAATATATCTTTGGAAGCTTTCTCTTTAAAATTCTGTATCCTTCTATCCCATTCCATACAAGTAACCCAAGGAGAATTTTTGTTTAAAAGATGAACAAAAAGACGAAGAGTAATATGCATTCTATTGTCAACTGATTATGACAGCAGTCATGAACATCAGAATGAGAACTTTACCATATGAAAAGAAATATATAAGCTAAAGGAAAATTCATATTTTATGAGTAGAGATTAAAAGCTTGAGGGGAATTTAAAAGTTCATGAATGATGGACACAGTGGAGAATCATAGAGAACAGAAAGTAAAGACCAGGATAATAGTAAAAGACATCACATACCTGCCCACAGAAACTGAATGTTCAAATGTGACAATTTATGGTTGAAGTGAAAAACACAGATGTTTGTATGTTTGGCACAGCCCATTGTAAAGAAGTGCATGAAGCTGTGCTGTGCCAAAGCTGGGATTTGTCCTGTTTCTTCATGCTTGTTCCCAAAACAGTCTTTCTCTTCTTTATTTCTGTGGTGTCTTTTCAGTCTTTACTGACTTTGGAGGGATTCAGCTTGGCTGCTTGGTTGTCATTTTATTGTCACTTAACCAGAATCACCAGCTCTATGTAAAGAAATACACAGAGCTGCCAGATAAACTGTCCCGTATTATACTCTATAATCAATAGAAATTTCTTGTCAGTCATTAATACAGGAACTCTGCAGCCTTTTCACTGTTGCTAAGGTTGTGTCATGGACGTAAACATTACCACGTCAGTCCACTGGAATCAACACTCATGTTTGTGTTATGCTGTGTCATGCTCTTAAGCAAATGTCCAAACAGCCATAATGATGAAAGAATACAGTAAGAAACAGAGATATCAATATTTCACATCGAAAGCAAGCAGAGTATTTTCTAATTCTAAGAGTTACCGCTTTTGGGAAGGACAAAAGTTCTGCTGGTTATTGCTGGTTTTAGATTTTAAAGTACCTTGCTAATATCACTTCAATGTATTAGAATGCTGTTCATGTTTTTTTTTTTAAATAACAGCCTATACAATTAAGAAGATTAAAAATTTCCATCTGTTGTTGTTACTAGAGAGATTTCTTATTATGTGATAATGATACAATTGATGCTAAGTAGATATATTTATAGAATATGGTCATTATTTTTTTTAAAAAAATATTTAATTAAATAGTAACAGTAGACAATGGGGAATAACAATTGACAGCAGCGCAGCATTTCAGTTTGGGGTTTCATAACTAAACTTCAGTGCAGATCTTTACAAAGGTGTCATGTTACAAGGGCAGAAGCACAACAGTCTTCCGTAGAAAGATGCCAAATGCTTGCATTTGCTTTATCATGAGTTACAGAGGACTGCCAGTCCTGGGACTAGTGCTTTTTCTTGTTTACCCATGCATTTTGTTGTCAGAGTGTGCAGACTTGCATTCTCCATTTAGAGAAATCAATTCTTTCATCCACCCCTCCCCATGGTCCCCTTTTTTTTTCCCACTGTCAACCATTTTTCCCATTGCTGGGTGAGCAGCTTATGAGAAATAAACCAGTGAGGCACATCAAACCTTATAAAAAAGGCCAGGGCAGTAATTCAGTAGCTGAATTTTTCCAGTCCATTCTCTTTCAAGTGGCTTGTTTAAAAACAAACAACTGAAACAAAACCTCACAATGTCTCTTGTTGATATTTAACAAAACTATAGAAAGACCTTTTGCCTTAATAATGCCAGTGACATGCATTTTATTTATCTTTCTAATTATTTATTTATAGTTGACATGAAAATGCTTCCCACTAGACATCACTAACTGCACAAAACCCAGTTGTGTATTCCTTTTGTGAGACTTCTGTTATTATAGCATGATTAAAATAGTACATTAATTATGCATCCTGCTATAAAACTGAATACAGCAGAGGAAATAAATATCTATTAATAATACATTAGTTATTAATCTGTGTACTTGTCATTTGAATTGGATGTAAACTACTACATTTTCAGTTCATGAAGACTACCACTTACCTGTTTATTCAGTCCACTTACATCTCACTACTGTGGAAGGATTAGTTTTTGTTAAAAGTCACCATGTATGACAAATGAGTAGTCCCAAGACAAAACTGTTATATTACAAAGCTACAAATTTTACGTGACTGTAAGATAGGGTGGTAGCATAATAAAGCAGATTTACCATTAGGTTGGGCCATGTACAGCAAAGTTTAATCATTAAAAGTGATAGACACCTTTCTGAAGCAACAAGAGTGATTCTGACTTTTTATTTTTGAGTTTCCTTGTACCATTAGAAAGGGAACTTTTATGCTAAACGGAAGCCAGCTACAGTTTATGGACTTGATGAAAATATTGTGGACATGGGTGTTTAACAAACAGCAGGCCTTGTAAAGTACATCATTTGATTGGATTGCCTTAACAGAAGATTGTAAAGGTGTGTGTGGATATGTCAGATGTGAAGATGTTACACCTAGTAAAGCAGTAACCAAGGGGTTCCTAAATCTTTGCACATCAAGCCATCATTTAGTTAAAGGACAGAGTCGGTAGATTAAGAAGTAAAACAGGAGCCAATTAGCTGCAGCAAACTTTTATTAAATAAAACCATTTGCTTTCTTTTTGGCTCAAGCTAGAATAAAAATTAGATTATTTAATGTAAGAGCTGCTTGGCAAGATTTGCACTAGGAAATTAAATGTGCCTGGGACTACAGATGCCAAAGAGGCCAACTGTCATGGAGTGACCCATGTCTATATTATTAAAATTTGCTAGTCTACAAAAGAAGGTGAGTGCAGAAAAATTACCTGTAGAGAATACTTTTAACTCCTAAAGTTTGTTTAAAATAAAGTTTGTGAGAGGCCTAGTCCTAGTTGTCCAGAAATAAAACTATCCCACGGAGTATTTGTGACAGGGGGTTGACTTTCAGTCTCTTGGTACATTTGCTAGCAAAGATTATTTTCTTTGTAGTGGTAATGCTGTTGAGTAAATGTCCAGAAGATGAAGTTATTCAAAGACGTATTTTCATGGAAGATTTTAGTTTCATCATTAAATGGCAAATGTATGACTTCTGTATTATTTAGAGTTTTTAGATTTAGAATGGACCAATGCATATGATGGGAAAACTACACTTCTGTTGAGGTTAAGTTAAAAAAAAAAAAAGACGTAAAATCCTTAAACTGACAACTACGTATGTTTTTACATTGTCTTTATTGAACAATGACAAGTAGAAACCTTCATCATGGGTGTCCAGTTTGAAAAGTTGTTTGATTATCTTGATTTAAAAGTTGTGTCAGCCAAGACGGGTTAAAGTGATTAACATTAGTGATAGCAGCACGACAGTAACAACATAATAACATGTAGCTCTGAATCAGGATTTACACCAAGAGATCTTGAAGTACATAATAAGAATGTGAATATAATTTTATGTACTGTGAAAGTGAGTCAGAGTCAAGTGGAGTGTCATGGCCAGAATCACCTTTTAGGTCACGGGCAGCATCAGTAGTAGAATGCACATCTCTTGAATCTCACACTATAGCTCTGTTCACTGTAAAAATATCTACAGTTTTGCACATAGGTTTAAATTTTTCCCACATTAATTCTGAAGAAGGTTCTGAATCATGTGTCATGGACAAGTCATCTTTAAGAGTCATGATTTAGAACAATATGGGAATGTTTCTAAAATTGCTTTCTCTTTTCCTGTCCCTCCTTTCTTGTATTTTAATATCTTCTTAGTTTTCTCTGACAGAAGACAGAAAAGATCACCCAGTCAGGAAAGCTGTCTGCCAAATAACAGATTCACCCATCTATAAACGCCTCCTCATAAATATTTTATATACGTTTAAAAACCCCAAACTTCCAGTGGTGGAAAATAGCAGTCTCTTTTTATGTAATCTTTTCAGTCCATCATTATCCTTATTCTTGGAAAGCTGTTTTTTTCTTAGTGTCTAACCTGTATTTTCTTTTTTCTACGTCCGTAGTGTCCTCTCCACTTTCCCTTTTATAGCAACTGTTTGATATATCGAAAAATTGTTCATGATGTTATGTGTGGAAAATGTTGACTATAGAGTATATCAAGAAGTGAATCTATTCATTCTTTCATCACTATATGCAAACTTTACCACCATTTTCATTGGAGCACTCCGGAAACATTTTAGTATTTTTCCTTGAAAATGTGGCTGTCTACTTCCTTTCTAAAACCTCTCTGTTCATTACACTATGAACCCCTCTAGTAAGAGAGACGAAAACACATGAATACTGGTGAATACTAGCTTGCAAGCAAGAAAAAAGCAAACGGAGCAAAGGTCCCCTAATTGATATTGTAATCATTTAGGTATTGTACTGCTGAATTTCCTTAATTTTAAAACAATATTGCACAATTATATATTCACTGTTTTCTTTATTTTGTAAAAACCCTGGAGTGATTTGTCTGAGAGGAAATGAAATGATCAGGCTCCTGAATGCTTTGGCTGCTTTAGGGCACTTTGGTAGAAGAAGTTGTTTTGCATTACCTATTTGGATTTTTTTTTCCTCTTCTTTATTCTCTTCCCTTTTTTTTTTTTTTTTTTTTTTTTGTTTGTTTTTTGGTTTTTTTTGGTGAGGGCAAGTCATAAAAAACTGTGATACCGTAGCATTTCTGTAAGAGTCATGTCCTGCTGTTTTCTAACCTTATATAGCAACACTGCATTTATTCAGTAACTTTGCAGGGATGCTTTGGCAGTGCTGTATTTTCCTAAATGCATGCAAATCTTCAATTTAAAGCACCAGGTCTTCTTAAGTTCTACAAATACGCTAATGGTGTTGTAGCCAACAGAGCACAAAATAGCAATATTAGAAGGGTTATCCCTTAATTCCCACACTGCTACATAAATGCTTTCCATGTTTAAACGAACCTGTTGCTTTTTGCTTACTTTGGTAATGCTTATTTTTGTAATTAAGCCCCTCCCATTTTTTTCTGTAAGCTTTTGGTTATGCTGCAGTCATTCATCAAGGTTGGTGAGCCGTCAAGAATAAAACCCTGACACTCCTAGTGGATTTGTTGGCTGGGGAGAGGAAGTTGGAGTCATTTCCCTGAGGCTTTATAACACTCCTTTAGTTCCAGGAATAGGTAAATTTCCTTAAATTAGATTGTTTCCGTAGCTATCACCAAGAATTGCCATCTATATGTATAGGCATTTTAAGGTACGGGAAGATGAGCCATGGAAAATGATGTGTCTCAAGCAAACTTGAAACCTGTCTCTAATTCCAAATAGAAAGTGTGCCAGTTCTATCTCAAGACAGCACAACTTTGATAAATTCTTTCAAAATTCACTTTTGGGAGGTTCTGTGGCATTTCTCATTTGATCAGATGACAGCTGAAAGGAAGTCTGCAAAGTAATCTGTAGGGTCTGGAGAGACTAAGTAAAAATTCTTTTGTGAAGCTAGAGAAAGGTTAATGGGGATTTGACAGGTTTCCTACCATATGTATTGGTCTGAATTATATGATACTTATTTGCAATATAGAACAGCAACGTAATCTTCAGGAGTTAAAGGTTGGGTGGTGCACATATACAGAATATGAGCTTCAAGAATACAGTTTCATGAGGATTTGGAATGGTTCTTGCCTTCCCTCCCTATCTTTGCAGCCAAGAAAGCCGTAGCTTTCTTTCCATGTAACATCTGTGGCTTCTAGATTTTATGCAGCTGGTAAAGTATAGATATTTTTGGCTGGGCATCATCATTACATGTACGCACACATAGGTGCAGACACATATGCACACACCTGCTTTCTCTGACAAGCAAACTTAGAGGACCAGTTGATAAAATGATAAAATAAAAATGCCTTACAAGTGAAGCTACTGCCTTGGGATTTCTTCGTACTAATGCTTTAACAACATGCCAAGGCATTGCACCTCAGGCCCCAGATACAAAGGAAGTCTGTAGTGAAAAAGAAAGAGGTAAAAAAAATGACAATGTAATACTGAAGTGAGCTCAATGCTATTGAGTGGTGCTAGCAACTGAGAAAGGAAACAACAGTGTAAAACTCCTCTTTGATTTTCTGTTCTTGCTCGCTGCCTTTCGTGTTTGATTGGAATCCCTTTTATGAGTGAGATAGGCTCTGATAAAGGAAGTGGTGATACTTGAAGTAGCACTATGACAAAGCATAAAGTGATCGTTGTCCTCACTTACCCTCACTGCACTTTCACACCCGTAAAGGTGTAACTAATAAGACTTACACTTAGGATCTCACCTTTGTGCCTTCTGTGGTAGCGCCATACTTGAAAAGTGACATCCTTTGCTAAAGCACTGCAAAATATATTAGGTTGTACTCGTCACTCCAAACAGACACATCTTATTATTTCCCTTTGTGAGGAAGGTTAAGTGACTTGTTTCAGGACAAACAAGAACTCAGAAATTATGACTGGGAACTCATATATTTTTTTGGTAGTCAGTTTACTTGAAATAGCACTATAACATTAACAGCCATGGAAAATAGCTGTGCATATTTGGCACTGAGGCAAATTACCAGGCTGTGACAACTAATTTTAGAATTCTTTACATAAGCAGTTCACCTATCAGAAAGTTGTGATTCTCCTCCTGCTAATACTGAGATTTCTTTTTCTGGTTTCTTCTCTTCATTCCCTTTGGCCTTGTTTTTTTCCCCCCCTCAAAGTTCTTTTGTCCCCCTAGCCAGGACCTGCTCCTAAGTATTTTGCTTTCAACAGGAGACTGTCAGTTTGTAGCAGATGCCAGTTCCAGTCAGTGGGACTGTAAACAGAAAGTACCCAGGATAACTGATTGATCCTCCACAGAGACCACACATAGTACCTAGGAAATGTCTGCATTTCCAAAGAGTGGATGCTGTCCCCAGCTCAGGTTTTCAGCACAAAGTGCCTGAACAGGTGCCAGGAGAATTTATTTTGGCTTGATCTTTATGAACAAACTAAGGGACGATGAGGAATGCAGTCTCCATTGACGTTGCTGCCTGCGTTCTTGCTATTTAAGGAACAGAGGAACAAGTTTCAGTGCACAAAGTGTGATCATTTCCCCAAATACCTGATTTAATAGGAGTAATTTCTACTTACACAGTCTCTTTCTGTTGAGAAGCTCACACTCTACAAACATGAATTAATTAAGCTTTATACTCCCTCTGTGCTGCATAGGTAGACTCAGGAATAGAGTGGTTTAACATTATACTAGTGTGCCAGTTGGGAAATACCAGAAATCTAGTTTTCTAACTTTGCACATGCCCTGGGGCAGATTCAGTTCATGCCTTAAATGAAAGGACTGAAAAAGACCATAAGGCTTTTGGCTGATAATACCTCTACATTTACAATGGGACATTAGGACTCCTGCTTGGGAGAGCTGGAGTGTGTGTGACGGTAAAGCAAAGGCTGATTCCACATGAAAACATGTATGACAGAGCCTGCTAACGTACAAGGATTTTCCAGTGGGCCTTGAAGAGATTGTTGCAGGGACCTGTATAGTTTTGACTTGTTGCCTTCTCCCAACTCAAACCAAGTGAATTAGAGCTACATCTTCCTTAAAATGATATCCCTAAGATCAAGGTGGTGGCTGTGTGAAGGTATGGATTTGCTGGTGGGACTGAAATGGTAAGAGCATTTCCATTTGGCATCATTTGCTATGGCATACGCTCCTGAGATATCTGCCAGCCGTAAACACTCTGGCCAGTAAGACTGATTCTGTGTATAACCCCTGGTATTGGGCACAGAACCGTCAGCTGAGCTCTGGAATCGTGTCTCCTGGTTTTGTTACTATTGAAAGTTGTCTAATAAATTCTTCCGTTTTTTTCTTTGAAGCCCTGTTTTTTAGTGTGAAACTGCATTAGGGCAGTTTCAGCTTAGGTATTAGGAAACAATTGATTTTGTTTTCCAGAGTAGGCAGCTTTGCACTGTATAAATCACTACCCCTAGATACCAGGACACTCTTGCTAGGAAAGTGACAAGAAAGTAAACGGACATTAAAAAGAAAGAGTTTCTACATTTTAAGAGTAATGTCTAGAAGAAAATTAAGACCTCACTGTTAAATCATAGGCCTGGGCCAATGCACATTGGGACTGGAAATTGGAAATGTTGCATTATTTTTAAGTGGCTGAATACCTGCTGCAGCATTCATAACACTTGTTACTTCTCTAAACCTGCATAATCTATTGCAGTGAAAAAAGGAATGACATTTAATCTACCTAAAGGAAAAGTCTTTATCTGCTATTAAGTATACATCCTAATCCCGTATTGTCCATACACTTTGGTTTACAAACAAATGACTTAATGTATTTAAAAGACTTCTGGGAGGGAGAGTGCAGGGCATAAACTGCTTGAGCAATGGTTGCTGAAGGTGTTGTAATGACTTAAGCTTGGAATAGGCATAATATCCCAGGGAGGAGGGCCTTTATGCCCTGGCAAAGATTTCTTTTCTCCTTCTGGAAAGTGCTTGAATGCTATTGCAGTATTTCAGCTGTTTACTAATCTCCAGGAGTAGGCTGTGGTGATGCTGCCACCAAGGAGATACAAGCTCCTCAGGTCACCCTAGGTTATGCCTGGGTCACGTAGGGAAACATGAGATGTTATCTCCTATCTCCTTTTGGGCTTACACAGTAACACTGTACAAATATGTCTTTCCTCTGGAGTGCAAGGGGGCAGTGAAAGACTTTTTTTGGTTATTTATTTAATAATAAAAATTGGGTAGAGTAAAGTTATTCTGGTTTTAGCCATTAAAAGTCATCAGGGATTTAATTCCTGAGATTAGCACAGATCATCAACTAGAGTTTCAGAGCTGGAAGCCACTGATTTCTGAGCCATAAAAATGGGTTCCAATCCTACCTTATCTCAGAGTTGCATTACTCAGTATGGTCAGATTATGTCTAAATTCTGTTTGCATTTCAGAGTCAAGCCAGAACTTCATGGCAGACTTGTGGAGGGAAAAAAATCTGAGACATTGTACCATCAGAGTCAGATTGCCCATCCAACATTACAATAAAAATGATTGGCCTTGCCAGTTTGTTTTGTAAGAGTTCTGCTATCATGTGCCACCTTGCCCTTAAATGGAGACCACTGGCCTAAATCAGGGCATGTCAGGTTATAATATTTAACTATAACTTTTTTCAGACTGAATCCTTCGAGGGAAGTAGAACTAAAAAGAGAAAGAAATACCTTTGAAGTCCTCTATCTGTACATATAACCACTGATGAACTCCTTAAACAGTAAAATAGGAACCTTTGTAAAATGTTTTTAAAATTCTAGTTGGGTTTTTACTAAAACAGTTTCTTCACATTTCCAGATCTTCTTGAGTAAAGGTGCAGGAGTGTGCCCAAAGAAGGGCAGCAAAACTGGTGCAAGGATTAGAAAACAAGTCTTACGAGGAGTGGCTGAAGGAGCTGGGGCTGTTTAGTCTGGAAAAAGGAGGCTCAGGGGGGACCTTACTGCTCTCTGCAACTACTTGAAAGCAGGGTGTAGCCAGGTGGGTGTCAGTCTCTTCTCTCAGTTAATAAGTGATAGGACAGGAGTAAATGGTCCCAGGTTACATTACGGCAGTTTCATCTTAGGTGTTAGGAAACATTTCTTCACTGAAGGAGTGGTCAGGCACTGGAACAAGCTGCCCAGGCAAGCAGAGGAAACATCATCCCAGAAAGTATTCAAAAACATGGGGATGCGGCACTTGTGGGTAGGTTTAGTGGTGAACATGGCAGTTAGTTCTTGGACTCTGTGAGCTTGGAGGCCTTTTCTAACCTTGACAATTGCTTTTTAGTTAGTGCAAGTTCAATGACATAAATTGTTGGTAGCTGAAACAGGGAAGAGGAGTGTCTTTGATTTTCTCAGGTTGCTTTTGAGTTAAAGTTTCTAGAGTCTGGACATCTCTGCTCAGTGTAGTCTTCTGTTTTGGTACATGATAGTAGTTAGGAAGAGAAGCTTGCATGTGTCAGATAGTAAAATTAGTGTTGTTACTGTGTCATGGTGAGATGGACTGAAGCAGTGCAAAATGAAAGGCAGAAACCAGAAAAATGAGGTTACAATGTCAAATACCCCAACTGATTTTGAATTAGAAGCAGAAATAATGCTTTGCTTTATAATCATGATTCAGTTTTAACACCCAGGTTCCCCATCTCAAAGAAAGCCGCATTAATTCTCTTCAAATATGGAAAACTTAAAATCCATTTTTATATTGTAAGAGGAAATAAACAGGGCTGAAAAATGAATAGTAGAACGCCAATGTATACATGTAATCTAGGCTTGAACCTGAGGGCAGTCCTTTCAAGGAGTTGAATGACATCTGTGTGTAATTTAATAAATGACTGTTGTAACACAAGTGGAGAAGCTCTCAAACACATTGTTTTTGTGTTGATTGCTCAGTTCAATTACTATAAACAAATAATGTTATGTTATAATAGTCACTGAAATAAATCTAGCCTAAAAGGGTTGGGAAAAGGTTGGAAATATCAAAGCTACACTTATTCATAATTCAATGATTTGTCTCTAGACTCACCTAAAAACAAAAGGTCATGTTCTATGACTATATCTGTAGCAAGGTTACCAATTTCAAATGCTTAATGACAACTTTTAGTTGGTGGTTAGAATAGATTTTTTTTTCCCCCAGCATGAATATTTGCAAGTTACTGTATGCACAGAAATACTTAGCAACAGGAGGAAGTTAAATACATTAATTGGCAGACTTTCATTTCTGTTTAAGGGCATTCCTATGTGAATAGGGTTTTGAGTAACCTGGTCTAGTGGAGGGTTCCCTGCTCATGACAGGGAGCTTGGAACTAGACAGTACCTTCCAACCTAAACCATTCTATGATTCCTATAAACAGTTGGATTTACAAAGGAAAGATAGATGAACTAAAGTGTATTTAAAATAACCAAATGGAAACTTAGATAATAAGCTGAGTTCTTCCAGAAAGTCCAATTTTGAGATACAATACAGTGCTCCAAAATAATTGTTCCTGTTCCGCTTTTTCCGCATACTACAACAGGCTTCTTCTGTTTGCTCAGTAGAGCTTTATGATCTCTGAATTTTCATGCCCTTTCACCTCCTAAACTTCTTGTGTAATTTAGTTACTTCATATCCCCAGCTTTTTCAGCAGCAGCCTTGCTTCCTTTCCACAAGCTAGCCCTACCCAGAGCAAAGCCTTAAGGCTGAGAGGACAGGATGCAGCTGCCTCTAAAAGCCTGTCAATGATGCTTCTTTTTAAGTCACTAAGAACTGCTAGCACAGCTGCACAGTGATGCGGATTTACACTTTTAACTTCTTTTTTCCTATATGAGGAATTACTCAAAAGCTGTGTAGAATAATGAGTTAGCTACTGATGCATGAAGGCAAATGAAGACACTGCCTTATGCTTAATGGCATCCTAAGGACAGCCCTGCATTTTAGAGCCAGTTTTTCTGGAGAGACATTGCCTAGGTTGGATGCTGGGGTTATTCTTTGCAGGGAATTTGAGGAGATTCTCATCTTCAGATGTGATGAGTAGGAACGAATTTGAGTGAGCATTAAATATACAGCTAGTATCTTACACCTTTTGAGCACATAGTTGTTTCAGTCTTGACAGCTAACACAGTACCAGCAGACTGCAACAATGCAGTTAATTTTGGGCTGTAATTTATGAATTAAGATGCATTTTAACATCAGTGAAGGTTCTTTTTTATATACAGAACAGCATTTGGTGACCTTAGTGACCAGTGTGCCCTCACTTTCCCTGCACTCTTCTTTTCTCTGCAGGCTCCATTAGTTACTAGCTTTATCCAGTCTGAGAAAAGCAAAAGGCAAGGGAGCAAGCCTGGCAAGGCTATAAGCTGATGTTTCTTTGCCTTCTTGCTTCTATTTTCCTTTTTTCTGTTTATTTAAGTTGCAGCTGTCATCCACATAGCAGCTGTGCCTGGTTGGAGGAGGGCAGTGGGGGCAGAGAAAATCCAAGCGGTAACTCAGCAAAAGTGGATGCTTCTGGATGTTTGTTGCTGCGGTTAAAAATGCCAAGTTCAAAACATATCTTAACATTGCAAATGAAAGCAAACCATTGTGGCCTTTCTGAAATTTCCAGCTAGGCTGGTTACAAAAGAATCATTTATTTTAATGCCGTAAAGACGTTCTATCCAAATGACAGTCAGAAAATGGGGTTGTTGGGTTCAGTAATGACTGACCTGATGACCCCAACGCTCTCTAACACCAGATATATGGGAAGAGGCTTGAGTTGCCCCTGCCCACATTCCTTCAAAACTGAAGACAGATATTCGAAACTGTCCTCATCTTGAAAAAGAGAAATCATGTGCATGTGAGTTTTGCAAGGAATTGAATGCAAAGGATTGTATTAAATTCCCCTAATACCGCAACATTGTTTCTATGAGAATGTGTTTGGATTTCTGTTTATAAATTTATTTTTAATACATTTCACAGAATCACAGAATGGATAAGGTTGGAAGGGACCATAATGGGTCATCTGCTTCAGTCTCCCTGCTCAAGCTGGGTCATTCTAGACCATTTATATTTTTCCATATGCATTGTGTTAAATTTTTTGTGATTTGTGTTCTCATGCTATAGGTTGTGGCAGATAAAAGTTACTATATTTAAATGGGATAACAATTTCATTAAATTCGTCAATTTCATTAAATCTCCTGTTGCAGAGATCAAACCCTTGCCTTGTAAACAGGCTGGAGAAGACATTTCCAAAATGATTAAAAGTTCTTTGAAAATGTAATTCTAACAATTAAAAACAAATTAACTGCCAGTTAACATGGTTATGTGCATTAAAAAGTGAGTATAAAGTGTGAAACCAGCAGCTTCATATGGTGTAAGTTCATAAAACGGAGACATCAAATAAAACGGAGACATCAAATAAAACTGAAAAATGGTAAGAGAATATTTGGAAAATTAACTTAAGATTGTACTGTAGGTGATTAGAATTAATTTGAAAAAGCTTTAAAATATATGTTCTGACTATATTTTAATGAAAACACTTTCTTTGGTGCCTTTAATAAATTTGGATTAATTGGTAAGAAGACATGAAATGTCAGATGCTTCAACATGATACACCATCTTTCAAATATCCAGCAGAATTACAGAGTAGCTACCAGTATGTTACTTTGCCAGTACTGGGAAATGATTTCTCTATTGATTCATGTCATATAAAAGTGAATTTCTGAGTATTCTTGTGAGCTTTTCCAAACAACTGAGTTCCTTAGGATTTGGCAGTTACCTCAGCCATAGCTTAAATACTGCGCAGATGCAGTGAGCATTTTGGGCTGTAAGTCCTTAATCACTTAAATTATAGATTGTGTAGGTATGTTCAGCACTTAGATGGGAATGAAATCCGGAAAACTCTTGATATATACTGTCATGTCAAAGTTCTCAAGTTCTGCTGGTAAAACCTCCAGCCCTACTGCATCAATATATGCGTACAGCTGTTCATATACTGAAGCTTCTGGTTTGCTAAAAGCCCTGCCTTTGGTATCTTCAAAGAAAATGTTTTTCCTTCTGGGGCCCTTTCATGGCTGTTTTCTTGGTATAATCCTCTCATCACCTGAGCAGAGAGCCTATCACTTAAAAATCATGCCCAGAACACAGTGTGCATGCTTACATGAAGAAGGAGAAGTAGATGACATTTGACAGTTGACATTTTCTGTTCCTGAGTTTTGCTTAAGAATTAAAGAAATTGTATGACTCCTACTCCTTTTGGAGCACTTGACTGAAGAAGGTGAGGCAGTGTGCCAGGAAGCCTGAAGGTAGGTGTGGCACTATCCAAGAGGCTGGATATACATCCACTTACCTTCTTCCACTGATTACTTTCTGCAGCTCTTTGTTCAGCTGCTGGCATTTGCAAAGCTATTCTCCAGCTTGTCGGAGTGCGAGAACCTGACAACGTAACAAGATCTATCCAGTCCTGCAACTGGGTTCCAGATTGATGTGTCACCACTGAGTATTTTATCCTGAGATAATTAGCACTATGATTAGAAGAGTGTCTGCAGACCATGACATGCACTGCTGTTACCACAGTGAAGTTAGACCAGTACAAGAGAAAGTATATCTTTCACCATTATGCCTTGAGCCTCCTGTGAAAAAGGCAACTTTTGCTGGCATGTGATAAAATAAACAGTGTCCCTTTTCATGGAACAGCATTGCATGTCATTCTGGAAATGTTAGATCAGATAGGGATATACTGACAAAGCACTGAATGAGATTTGTTGGGGCAGCTGTTTTATACAACTACCCAGGCATAAGGAAATGGTTAAACCTTTTAAGTTTGGTACACTGGATTCCCAGAAGAAGGAACCACTAGGAAAAAAGCTTAAGTTTCATCTATAACAATATTAATTTTGGATTGATCTTTTTTATTAATAAATTAGGTGCTCAATAGGGTGAAGGTTTTTCTTTCAAGCAGTTGGCATGTACTTTTGTTTGGAAGAGATTAGAAATGTGATTTCACAGAGGAAATGTAATCTCATCTTAAATATTTACAGAATGCTAATTTTATGCTTCTACATTGGCAGAAAAACAGAATAGCATTAATTAGTTTGACTTATTTTCTAACAGAAACATGTTCTCTCCCTTTGGCTAGGACTACTTTAGTGAAAAAAAACATTCAGGCCCATTCTTTGGCCCTCAGATAATGCAACACCGTTTGCATCCATGTGGCTAAATTTCCCCTTGTTCTTCAACTCTCGTTCAAAAGAGGATTGCCTGCTTTGTACCACAAGGTGGAAATTACTTCTGGTTCCTCCTGTTTCACAGGCAATACATAAGCACTACTTGGGAGATGCTATTTGGCACAACTGAACAAGTGAGTATTGATAATTGTGTGCCAGTGCTTGATCCATGTGTTTTATATTCTAACTATGGAGACAGCCTGTGGCAGATGTCATACGACCACCACCAGGGTTAATACTAAAGGAATAGCTAAGTGCTTGTTCTGTACACAGAACTTAATTCACTGGTTGCCTACATAAATGTTAGACAAAATATAGCATTATACCATAGTCTTAACTAAAAGTACTCTCTGACCATTGGCAGGTTATGCAGAAGACTGTGAAATGCCTTTTTCTGCAAGTCTTTAAGGCTTTAAGGCAGATATCTACTAGGCACACACTTAATCCTGCATCACATTAGGATGATGAATAAGCTGTTGTACTGATATTCTACCAGTGGTTACGCTCTATAATGCCATGATGTTAGAATGCTTCTTTTGTGGCAGTTATGGCATGTGTGGAAAAAGTAATAATTGCAAGTATCTCTTTTACTAAGTAAACAGTTCCTGTTGTGGGGTTTTTTTTGTTTGTTTTCTGTTTTTTTTTTTTTTTTTGGGGGGGGGGGGTTTTTTTTTTTTTTGGTTTTTTTGGGGTTTTTTTTGTTTGTTTTCTGTTTTTTTTTTTTTTTTTGGGGGGGGGGGGTTTTTTTTTTTTTTGGTTTTTTTGGGGTTTTTTTTGTTTTTTGTTTTGTTTTTTTTTTTTTGTGTTTTGTTTTTGGGGGTTTTTGTTTAGTTTGGTCTGGTTTGGGGGGTTTTTTGTGCTCAGTGGGATGGAATTCCAAAATAGTGATTTTTTTTTAATTTATTTTTTTTTTTTAACATCTCGGAAATTCTATTACAAGAGATTCCTTCAGGTGTTTTGATATGGAGACTTTCTCTATATCTAGAAACTGATCTATAGCTGTAAATGCAGATTAATTTTTAAATAGCAGAAAAGAAATTTAGAAATATATGTATGCATTTTTCTTTGATGATTTTAGAATGCCCAAAGGAGTATTTCCTATTCGTATTAACTATTTAAGAAGATAAAATGGTTGACAGATTCTTTACAAGAAAAAGAAACGTAAACATTTGAGTTCAAAAGTATTCAATATAACTGTTTCCGATCCATAAATTGAAATCTCTTAATGTTAATCTCTTAGATCCTCTTCATGACCCCTCCACACGCTCCCAGACCTCACATAGGATTGCCTCAGGATACATGGTGCTAGGAATTAACAGTGTTGTTCTCCCCTGTAAAATTATCGGTGTTTTGGGATATGACTAACATGAAGCATGTTACACTTTTTGGTTAAACATCATGATTTATGTTTTCTTGTTTTATGGAAAGATTTCTTGAAAACTCAGTTTCAGATTCAATGAAAAAAATGGGTGCTTGGAATCCTGAGCACCAAAACCTTATCCCAAATCAAAAATGAACTTTAATTTTTTTGTTAGTTAACTGTCTGAGACATTCTATTGCAGTTTTTCTATTGTGAGCATAAAAAGTTAGAAGCTTCTTATGGTGTTTAGTGTTTATAATGCATTTGTCTGGGCAGATGTTCTTGTAAAATTACTAAACCGTTCCAAGTTATAAGCATAGTTCAAATAAAGCTTTTTTCATCTGTGTGAAGAAGACTGATTCCTTCTCTCCAGACTTTCTGAAATACAAACATTATTACTGCAGTTTAATGTTGTATGTGGATTGTGACTTCTAGTTTTCTGTGCTTTTTTTTTTTTT
>VZRN01001953.1:394004-409732 GCA_013397935.1 Dasyornis broadbenti
TTCCTT
Organism: Dasyornis broadbenti; assembly: GCA_013397935.1. Classification (NCBI taxonomy): domain Eukaryota; kingdom Metazoa; phylum Chordata; class Aves; order Passeriformes; family Dasyornithidae; genus Dasyornis; species Dasyornis broadbenti. The sequence continues at coordinate 394,011 of VZRN01001953.1, forward strand.
AGTATGTTTATTTATAGAGGAGTTATAAGATTGTGATTGAAGTTTGAAAAGACTGTTCCCTTGGGCTTGAAAAGTGACTGACCCCAATCAGCAGGGCTTGTTGTCAGTGCTGCTGGAATCTCTTCATGAGTGAGTGGAAAGTAGTTTCCTGTCAAGTTTAGTTAGGATTGGGTTTTTTCTCTCTCTCTTTTTTCTTTTTTTTTTTAATCTCCAGCATAGACAATCTCTGTTTTTATATACAGTGTGATTCCTGTGCTGTCTTAAAGATACAAAGAAGAAACCCTGTGTTTGAAGTAGAGAGACTATTACTGTCTGGTCACCTTTACTTTCTGCCTCTGCAGTTTGAAACAAAGCTTGATTCTGTCTTCGCACAGTGTGTTGGACAGGTGATATGGGAGGCTACACAGGTAGAGAGCAGAGGTGTGTCTGATGATGCTGTGGTCAGATGAAGGAGTAAAGAATATGCCTTTGAAGAAGGACGTTTTCTTCGTTCTCCAGTGAATGAACTGAAGGGAAGCAAACCAAAACATCCTTCAGTTTTCCACACTGGACAATTAATAAATGCCAGGTTAGGGTTGTGGTTTGCTTTTTATTTGTTGAATAAATTTATAAGGAAAAATAGTTCATTGAGGAGACAAGATTAATGTTTGAAAAGACAGAATTACCCGTTTCTGGGAGTGACTTCTGATTCCCTTTCAACATTTCATCTAAAATAATCCATTTTTCTTTGCAATATTTTTCACAGTATGATGGTCTGGCATTGACCCTTTACATCTGGCAGATCCAAGTAGGTACAGTTCTCAAGTAGCCTTTTTATTTCTGGATATTTCTGGCTATTGTTCCTCTTATTGTTGCAGTAGTGAACAAGTCTCATTCCTGTCATTTTCCCTCTCTAACTTCTGCTTTAGAAGGAGAAAAAAGAAAAGAGAAAAGGAAATTACTGAAGGGAGAGTGACATTTTTCACACTTACTTTTGATGGTCAGAAAATTTATTGAAGTGCTGTTCTTGACAGGATGGTTTCAACTGTAATTCTAGCCTGGCCTCAGATCTGAGTCAGAGCCAGGATCTGACTACAACAGAGGGGGTTTGCCTAAAACCTTCTCACAGTTCCAACTACATCAGCTACCATCACAGCTTCCTGCTTTTGTAGATTGTTGTCAGTCTTCGTCATTAGACTAAAATGCTCTGAGACAAATGATGCTCTGTCATAGAAATGCCAAGTGTTATTAATTGTTAATAAAATATTTAATTAAATACTACCATGCTGGTAGTGATCATCTGCATATTCACAGGGCAAGCTCTGATGGTTGATATTATAAGGAATTACAAGCTTTTTTTTTTTTTTTTCTAAGTTTTGCCCATTGTCACGAGGCATAGCAATCCTTTATGAAAAAGCCAAATGCTTCAGTATGTCAGAGGATGACTTGTTTCCTACACATCTCGAAGCAACTGCTTGCTTCCGTTTCTCTTTGTTCGCTACCTTTTGACATGCTTACAGCGAGGAATGATTGAATATCTGATTAACTTCACGTAAGAAGCATTTTTGCCCAGTTTCCTGACGAGATGCCGAACCAGTCCAAATCCTTTGAGTCTTATGTAGGAGGTAATCCCACGATCCAATGTCAGAATAATCCCCCCAAGACAGCTTAAATATTTGTAGTTCTTTCTTAAATCAAGAAATCCCTTGGGGTTTATAGCAATCCCAATTTAAAAAATGACTTGACCTGAAAACCCTGGAGGAATGTTTGAATGAGGTTGTCTTGCCTCTGGCTTCTTGGCCAACTTACTCTAATAAGAAGTGAATAAGATATACAAGGTCCTAATTTATAATATGATATGAAAATTATACATTCAGTGAAAGGCTAGGGGGAAGAATAAGGGATGGCAATGGTGATAGAGACAGCATTTATTGTGATTACTAGAAGGGGGCCTTAGTGGGCTGGGATTATTGTACTTTAAGTGAAATTGATTTTGTTCATGATTTGATTTTAATCTAGTTTAGATGAATCAAATTCTACAAGGAGCAGATATTTAATTTAGTACATTAGGATGAAAAGGACATCAGTTCAGAGAAGTTTAATGCATATGATGTGATAAAAGCAGTATCTGATTATGAGGGGTTTTTTATAGTAATTCCTTGTTATTTCATTACTTCTTGGACTCTTTTTTTTCCTCTCCACATAATATTTTTGTTAAAAATAGCCAAGATTCTAGTCTCCTTAATGATATTTAGGCTGATTGCCTAAGCAAAAACAATAATAATGCTAAAAATTGGAGGAGGACAGGAAGGAAGACAGAATTCCAGACTTACCACACTGATTTTTGCTAGAGATCTGCTATTGGAATAAACAGAAGATCCTCGCTCGGCTCCAGGACACTTGCTACAGGCAAGCTCCTTTGCAGAACGAGCCCTGGCTGTCTTGTTACAGACTGCAGTTGTAAACAGAGAGTCTGTAGAAACCAATCTCCTGCAATTTTCCAGTCGACTGTTTTCTAATCTAGGGGAGTTGGAATGCTTTGTAATTTGGAAGAAGTTAGCTGCCGTTGAAGAGAGGTCTCCTACACTTTAGCAGTCAGGACCAGATGGGCCTTTTTTCTTCATTTAGCTCCAGAGTTGGAAAAGCCATTCACACTGAGAGTGCAAAGTTCAGCCAGTATAGGTACACATAGATTTCTTTTTCTCATAGAATAATTCTTGTGAAAATATTCCTACTTCACTCTCTGTTCCCTGACATCCAATTACTTGCAGCCTCTTGTTGGAAGAAAGAAGTGCTGTTGATTCACTGGCTTCCTTGCACATTTTTAGTACTGTTCTTTGGGTTGTTATAGATAAATCAGGAAAGTAGTTTCTTCACTGAGGAATGTTTTCTGTTCGGTTGTTTAATGAACAAGCCTTTTATATGCTTAAGGTTTTGCTCAAGCATCATTTTTTGTGATGGAAGGGACTTTGTACCGCCATCTACATTCACAAAGATTGGCATGGGTCACAGCAATCTGCATGGGAAAATAATAAAAAGGAATAACGGAGAATTCTTACATCATAGATGCAGGGCAGGAGTTGGCAGAAAAGCATTTTAATACATCAGTCTGGGAATGCTTGATTATATGTCACCTTGCTGTGCTTGCGTTAAAACAAATTACGAGTGCTTTTGCCCTCTTTGTATAAAATATAATTAAGATTTTTCATTTGCTGAAATGCTTTTCAGCAAAAAGAAGAAAAAAAGGAGGAGGGGGCAAAGGAAAACAAAAAGGCAACTCTGCAGGCCTGACAGCCTGTGTCCAGAGGATGGGACCTTCCATTTCAATGCTTAAATCTAATCATGTGTCTCAGGCAAAACTACATCCCCCTTCAACTCCCCCTTCCATGTAACAAGTTGTTCCAATTTAAAAACAATTTAGCTAAACTGGGACACTGGTGGATAATTGTCAGATGCCTCCTATTTGGCGGCAGAATTCACTCTAGAGAAATCTCCAGAGATGGGTTTACACTGACGTAAATGAAATTAAGATTTTAAAAGAGTGCACACTGTCTGTAGGGAATGCACTGGATTTCCCCCTAATTTTACTGTTTTGAAGTTAGTACTATCACCTGTTTTCCTAGTCCAAGAACTGTGGTCATTGTGGTGCCCCATCAGAGTCTGACAGCCAGCACAGGAGCCATTTGAAGGACACATTGAGAATGTGGTCTGGCATGATAGAGATACGTTTTACCTTTCAGATTTGGAGTCTTAGCTCATTTTTGGAATATCCAGTAAATAACAGTCCCTGATGAATCAGCAAAAGTAGATGTTTTATATGTTATATGTATTATCTTTTATAGACAGTGTGACAACAAATAGATGTATTGTTTCTTTCTGTCCTTCAGTACTTAGATGTTGAAGGCAGCAACTTCAATTTTAGCTTGTTATTTTAAAGTATAATGTTTTTATTACATCTACATTGTTTTCTGTCATTAATTGGCATTGGCACATAAAACTGTATTATTCTGGATCACACAAAGATCACTTAAGGTTTGAGTGAAGCTGTGTTTGACATGGCAAAGGATAAAGCACTGAATTTGATCCGTGTCTTATCAATAATCTTGGATTTCTTCCACCTACAACTATAGTTTCACCGCATCTCTTGCTTTTTCCTTGAAATGCTGGCAGTAATGAGAATTTTGTTGTCATTGCTGACTATAAGTCCTGTACTGAGATTACATCAGCTCATTTAGCAAGAGCTTTTCAGGGACCTACTGGCAGAATTGCTTTCCTTATTTTGGTCCTTCCATTTTGTGGATTTATCCCAAAAAGCAGTTTTCAGTAAAAGAAGTTCTACTCTTATATCTATTAAAAAAATTACCAGAACATGTTATGCTAGGGAATCCAATTTTCTTTATATGTAAGTGTTTTTAAATTTGCTGAATGCTTTAAAACATTTTGTTTCACATGGCAAAGCTGGCATCATGTCTTTAGGAGGAGAATGGTAGAAGGGAGAATGTAAACACATAAATCTGAACATTACATTGATGAGATAAACTAATATGGTGTAATTAAAAGCTTGTGTATATTCACATTTTTATAGTATTGTGTTCCCTTGCTCTTACTAGGCTTTAAACTGCCTGAAACTGTGAAAGCCTATATTCAATGTCACAGATGTGTGCGGGAGAATGCAAGCGGGTTGACATGTACTTGTCAGTGTCAGCTGAGAAAAGAGATGGCATGGATTGTTCGGTGGAACAATGAAGGAGGTGGTGTCTCTGGGACAATAGCATTAGCTGGCAGAGCAGATGGACTGCTAGCTTGCGAGGTCTAACTAATCCTCTGTCTGAACAAAGAACAAGAGTTTATGCTTTACTTGGCTAAAATCCGCAAAAGTGAAACAGAAATTGGGATGTATCAGGAATCTTTACTTAGGGCTACCAAGTTCAGTAGTTTTGCTTGTAAAGGCTGTTTGAAATGTTCCAGGATGAGTGATTCATTACTGTTCATTACTGTTAAGCAAATATAGAAATTTTAAACGTATGCGTAAGCTCTCCTAGGTGAAATGATAATGTAATTTCTTGAATATAGAGCCTTTCACTTGGAGACTGTCTACAGTTCTTTATAACTTTGCCAAAATTAACTTATCTGACATTTTCTCTTGCCAAAATCTGCCTAGCCTGAAGTTTTTGAAAATGTCTAGAGGCAAAATATATTATTAAAATGAAATTTAAAAAACTCTTGTAGCTGTTTACTAGAGCAAATGTAGTCCCTCTGTGCTTTGAAAAATGAACCTGGAATTGGTAAGAATGTATATTTTGCTCTTTCTTTGGGAAAACCACCCCAACTCCACTCATTCACATTTAAAAATACCTTAGTTTGCCCTGGCTCAGTAGCAACATTTGCATTTGGCAGCTGAAGTCTGTGATTTGTGCCTGAATTGAGATTGCTTTATCTCTCAGAAATCACTGGTGTGACCTGACTGCACATGAACCATCCCTAAATAGCAATATCCATGTATAGGAGGGTGAATGGCTCTTTTCTTCCAGTAGGGTAATTGCAGTGGGCTCTTAGTCTGCAGAGGGAGATTTCATCTGTGTTTTCAGTAGTTGTCCAGTTGATATCCAAAAAGAGCTGAGAATTGCAGACTGGCTTGGTTGCAGTGAGCTGAGGAGCAGGTGTGGAGTAGAAAATGGGGAATTTGGGCGGGAGATACCCTGGTCAGCAGGAGGAAGAGACTGCAGGAGCCACCTGAGAGTCATAGTGTGGCTCACAGGTGGTGCCAACTGCAGCTGCAGCTAGGCGAGAATGTCAAAACTAGAGGTAAGAGAAAAGGTGGTGAATAATATTGGCACTGTAAACAGGGCTTATGAATCTGGGTGAGCAGTAGCAGAGACTGAATAGGAATGACCACTGAGGAAAATGTCAATGAGCAGCTCAGTGTTGGACAAGAACTATGAACTAGAAATTCAGAGTTAGAAAATATTCATGAGGGCTAATTGGAAGGGTGGAAGCTGCCTTTTGTAGGATTGCTCTGATATTGAAAGTGAGAAAGCCAGATCAGCTGCCTCTGCCAGATATGCTGTCATCCTCTTCATTGCCTGGAAAGGGAATAAAGGAAGGAGGACTTTTCTATGCCTGAAGTTATCTTCGAGACACATGACTTAAATGAAGCTCTCCTTTCAGCAGTGTTGTGCTTCTCATTGTGTTTCTGATTCTCTGTGTGACAGCCTGTGATGCAGCAGCTCTGACGTGCAGTATGTCGTGCACTTGCCTCGGCAGCTGAGGCCAAGGGGTATTTGTTCAGACCCCATGGGAGGCTGTGAAGTGCCAACTGCTGGGAGAAGCGAGACCCTGGAGCTCTGAAACTTATTTCACACCTCTCTTTGTTTTTTAGCTTCAACAGATGCACATCAGCCTTCTTTTGTGAAATATGCCCAGCAATGCTACCACACACTGCACAGTGATGATGTGTGGACAATTCCGTTAATATTTAGAAAGAACTAAAAAGCTGTAGTGGAAGAATCAAGAGCCCTTGAGGAAGTTAATGTTTTGGTCCCAAGAACAGCATTCTGGAAAGGGTGTGTGGTGTGTTCACTGAATAGTGAAGATAAAGTAAGCACAGACAAGCTGCTGTTTAACAAGCAGTGTGTGATCTGTGCACTCACTGAGAAGAAATTGTGGATGTCATTTGCAATGTTTATGTACAGAGAGGGGAAGAGAAAATAGAACATTTGTTATTCTGGCATTCCCTGATTTCTGGTTACCTGATTTCGTGGTATTAACTGCTGAATATTTCAGCAGTGAAGCTTTCACTAATGTTCAGGCTAGGCCTACTACTCATCTTCCTTACTCCAGAAGGCTTTCTTCAAAAAAACCAAACCAAACCAAAAACAACCCAATCCCAAAAAAAACAACCTACCTACCACAAAAACCCATGTTTGCTGGGAAGGAGCTAAATAACAAGCCTTTTTTCTGTCTACTTTGCTAATCTGGTAACTGTGTTAGATTCACAATTGCCTATAAGGTTATCTACCCTGTTAAAGCTCAGAAGAATTTTCAGTGACACTCATTTGTAGTTATACCTGCTGGGGGAAAGAAAGAGCTTGTGCAATTACAACTTCTCTTACAGCCATTGCTTATCTGAGTCTGCCTCCGAGTCAGGAAGCCTTTTCTGGCTTGAGCAGTGCAGTGAAGAATGACTCCGCTGCCAACAGAATGGAAACTCAAAACGAGATTGAGTTTAAATCCACAGCTGGGACTTGAGCACTTGGCACCAGGGATCATAAGGTCATTGCAGTAAGACAGGGAACGTTCATGCGTAGTGTGTAAGGAACGCATCAGCTTGCCAGTCCTCACTGCAGATTTTCACTCTGTGGTATATGTGTGCTGTACAATAGATACCCATTTTTCAACCTGCAAGAAAAACATAAGTCTGTATGAATTTTTTTTATTTTTATGGGCAGAAAAAGATATTTACCCACAGTAAATATTTATTTATTAGAGTTGTCACTTCCAACACAGTGGAAAATGGACTTTCATATTCTTTTTGACAAACAAAAGATACAAATGTCCTATGAAATATGATTACATGGTTCAGGATAACAAAACTCACATAATTGAAGGCAACTTTTTTTTAAACATTGTTTGGGATTTGTGTATATCTTTTAATGCCTTGCAGATTCCAGATTGCATGACTGACCACAACATTTAGTAATAATATTAAATTCAGGGGAAAAATACAGATTGTTTGTAAAGATAAAGCTATATTAGTAGACAGTTACAATCTTACAGATTTTCTTTTCACTGTTTATTTCAGGTTAGATGTGTTACCTTGCATTATTCTTGATAAATGACTAAAAGAGAAATTGCTTCTTTTTAAAGAGCCAGTATGACCTCTGAAACTGGAGGTGCATATTAATCTAACAGCCAATAATCCTGCCTGAAAAATACATAAAATGCATTTTAATAGAATCAGGAGTAATAATTTCTTGCAGTGATAGAATGGTGAAAGCTTCACTTAGACAGAAAGCAGAAACCAGTCTTGCTTCAAGGACTTAGGGTGAAACTTGGTAGTGTACAGGGAAATAGGAATGGGAGCATATTTGGGAATCTGGAGAAGATTGTGTTGGCGTGAATAGAATTGTTTGGTAAGAGTGTACTAATAAGAAAAAACATTTGCTTGACATTTATAATCTCTTTGTAACTTTGGTAATTACTAATGCACTGATCTCCCAGCCACTGAGCATGTTTTGTCTGTCTTCTGATAAGTATGACAAACTTGTCAGGGATTAGATGCATGTACTTTATACAGTATATAAACTATACTTTTAGACATCCGAATCCTCACAAGAGAGAGCTGATGAACCCCCTAAGCTTTGAAAAACAGAGCTTGCGTGGGATAATTGAAATGCCAGACATAAAGCCATATTAAACTGAGCTTCATCAGTTAAGCCTCTCACAGAGTCGCATGTGCTGTATAAAAACTAGGAAAGCAACCAACTGGTATTCTAACTTTCACTTTCAGATGACAAGATTGATTTCTTTTTTTTATGGAAAATGGGGAAGGACTAGGATCTAAAAATGCAAATAATGCACACCAAGGATAGACTAAATGCATGAAGGAAACCATAAGAGCGCCAAAAGGTAGAGCTGCAAGCTCTGTCGTTTGATTTAAATAGACTGTAACATTGGAGACTATTAAAATAAAAATGAATCCAGATTTGGGAGTCTTATCGTTTGAGAAAACATTCAGTATGAACTGGATGGAAAAAAACCACAAAACCTTTTGCAATTTGCTGAATCAAAAATTTAAAAAAGAAAAAGGGAAAAAGAGTTTCAAGAGTGCTGGCACATATTGTTCTGAATATAAATGGGCTCCCTGCAGTTGCTCAGTGAAGCTGGCATTCTTGACAGGCCAGCAACTTCAGTTTAGTGATCAGCTACTTTGGGTTTTAGGATCTTTGGCTCTGATAGGAATTGGGATGCTTCAGGCAGTCCCCACTGCAGAATGGGAGGCAAATACAATGAGAATTGGGCCTCTCAGCACGTCCAGTCTCCAGGCTCCTTGACAGAACACCCCTGGCATGACTAACTGCCCTTATGGGAGTTCTTAAAACACTCTTCTGGATTCATCGGCAGTTTATCTATGCAGCAAACATAGACCCAAATATTTGTTGGGGTCAATGAATACACAGTCAGAGGAACTCCTCGGGGAAGCTGAATAGAACTTGCAGTAATGAGGAAAATGTCACTTTTCAGTGACTTCCCTGTCATTTTTTTTTTCTGTTTTGTAGTGGTGTCTTCTTAACTTTGCTTGACAAAGCTTCCCACCTATTCCAAAGCTATTCAAACTTTTATTTTTACTGAAACAATTTTGACTGCCAAATCCGGCATTTATTAAGTAAACCAAATTTTTTCTGGCCATGATATGTTGTGGCATCTTCATATTTATTGAAATCCTTTTTTCTCTTTTTCTTTTTCTCTTTTGGCAGGACAGTTTCTCTGGCTGCAACTTTCCATGCTTCTCAAAATGATGATTAAAGACTCACAACTCATGTACTGATTTACTGCTGATAGGTCATACTTCCTCTTCTCCCCAGTTAAATTGTTTGTCCATTTCTTATCACATGACATGATCGTATCTGTTTAACAGCTTCCTACCCTGCTTCCACTTGGATCTCTTTTACATCATTTGCTGGCAACCAGGAAACCTGTAAAATAAATAGCTGAGTTTAACCTTCACTTTACCCAATTTTCTTACAAACCAGATTTCGTTATTTTAAGGCTTGTTCTGCCAAATGACTAACACCCAACATCTTTATAAGTAAGTATCAAGGTTAGAAATATGGACCTGTGTTTAGTGTCACTACATGTATCTTGGAAAATGATAGGCTCTTAAAATGTGATAGGACAATAACCATTACGCTCCCACCTCTTAACCTTTCACTCAGGTTTTCTACCTTTATGTATTAACCACAGTACTTTCTTTCATTCTGATTTATTTTTATTGTACACTCCCCTCAGGCTTGCAGTAATACTGGTTTTTGTGGCTTTTATGTGCAAAACACACACTCTTGCAGTAATCCAAATTTTGTTTATTCCATTTCAGGGGCAAGGGGGTTTGAAGAGAAGTACCATGAAGCATTCACTTCATAGTTTCTCTAGCAGCAGGTTACAAATTATCTTAGACTGCTATTGCAGGCAGCAGTGTACTACATAATGACACAAGAGTATTGATAGATGAAGGAATCCATTAACTGTTTGTGGCTGTGATTTTTCTCATCTGTGATACACAAGTTTCAGTATGTATTCTGCCAAACAAACCTATAGCTCATAGACACTACAAAAGAGTTTCAGGTGGTTTCACTCATACAGAATACCTTTTGTCTGCTAAAACTATAGTGGAATTATGCTGCTGACATTTCAGCCCTTGAAAGTGGCCTTTCTTTGCTCTAATTAGACAGCTGAGACTGTCAGTTTTTTCCATGCAGTGAAATGTTTATGAGATTTATAGTGGCCACTTCTTCAACAGGAATTAGCTGTGAAAGGACATATCTGAGTAGAAAAACTTGCTGCTGTGCAAGCTGTTCAGGTTGTATTTGAGAGTGTGAGGAGTGTTGTTAAAGACACACTGGCATAGGATGGGTGGTTTCACAGAGTCTTTTTCAAAAATTAATTGTATGCATCCCAGGCTTGTCCTGTGAGTACAGGAGTGAGGGGCTGTCTTTGGTGGCACTGTAGAAACTTTCATGGCTATTGGCAGGTCATGCTCCATAGTCCGTATTTAGTCATTCATTGGAATAGGCTTCTTTTTAGGTGCTTTTCGGAGGTTTGTGGGAAAAGGCTCTTCACAGCCCCTGCCTTCATCGGAGCAGTGCATCTGTACATCAGTCAGCAGGATTTGCTAGCTCTCGGGCTCCTAAGTACTGTGACTCTGTGAAGGAAGGAAAATGTTACATTGCTGAATTTCTCTCAAATACCTCATCTACTATTTGCTTCACTTGGAGTTCAGTGTTTACAGCTCTTGAGAGAACAAAGCCTTGAGAAGGTTTCAATAAAAGTAGAGAGAAGGGTGGTATACTAGCAGTTGTTATTTTGTCAATGAGGAAACAAAGGCAGTCGTGATGTATCTGAAAATCAGAGCTCAGGGTGTATAGTGTATGTAGTATTGCAAAACCTACTACACAGGATCATCTCTGCTTGTCAGTGATACTGGATTTTTAGGATCAGATGATCTGATATTTAAAACAAGACAACTTGCCAAAATAACTGCTTTCGTGTCTTGCAGTAGATACACTCCTTGTTCAAATCAATAAAATACCATCCTCAGCTTTCATTAAGCATGAGCCAAATGTCACCACCTCCTAAAAGTGTGCTGCAAGATTCCAATATGTAGCTGCCTTCTGCTTATACTCCAGTAAGCTTGTGATAAGTTCACTTTAAACCAGATTTTCTTCCTGTTCCTTGCTTCCTTACCCTCCTTTCTTTGCTCATAAGGGTTTAATTTTCACTAGCTTGCCAAAAGCATAATTATACTTGCTGCATATAAATACCCAGCGGAGATCAGAAGAGAAGACAGAGAAAGTAATTTTTAGAATTCTAAAAAAAATGTCAAATGTAAACTGAAAGTGCCAACAGTATTGGAAGTGTGTGGGCTGGATCACTAATTTCCACTAAGGCAGGCTTCATTCAAGGGGAAAATATGGTTAAATTAGACACACTTAGGTAATGAATTCTTGCATATCCCTAATGAGCACTTCAGATTACTGGCTATTAGAATTCTAGTACACCCAACCTAAATTTGGATGGGATATTGCCTACGCAACTCTCAGGAAAATGAACTACATTCACTTTTTAGTATATGGGCAGTTAATTTGACTGTATAATGTTGTGTGTCATAAGTGCTGTCAGTTTAAATAGGATTTAACTATCTGTATACACAGAAAATATAGTCTGGATTACATGGAAAGTCCTTGTTCTTTGTGGTAATTTGTGTTTCGCTGAATTCCAGTGAGGCAACTTTAGCAGATTGAAATTGCAGGAGCCCCAGTGACTTTCAGCAAGCTCTGCTTGCTGATCTGTGGCTGGAAAAGAAAAAAATAATTCTCCACTTAGTACATACTAATTTTAAAATTATCATTTATTCGTTTATTTATCACTTTCATTTATCACTTTGTGTAGTGTTTGATGGACAATATGGACTGTGGGTTGGACCATGAAACCACAGATACACAGTTTACATTACTTGTAGTTATATTTTGACAGAGGTTGTATTTCTGTTAGCATGGCTTAAAGAAAAAAAATGCCTTCAGATCACAAAGGTGAAATTCATATTGTCTGATTAGGAATCCCTTGAAGTCAATGAAAAGACTCCTGTTAATGCAAATGGACCTTACATTAGACTGAAAACCATCTCCTTCAAAGTTCTTCTGAACTCTGCAGTCACTTATTTTTGTAGATTGCTCTTTCTCTAATTCTCCTCCTAAGAGTTTCTTTTACTGATCTCTTCTTCTCTATTTTACCCTAATAACTTTCTCCTTCTGGGCGTTTGTTCTGGATCTGACTGTTAACTTCTGTACACTTTTACAGAGTTAAATCCCCATCTTTTGTCTTCAATCAAGTAACTCTTCAAAACTCATTCCTTTTATGGAGCCTTTAGGCAGAACCCATTGACTCTAAGAAATCTGAAAAACAAATAATATACTAGGCAAACACACAATATGGTTAATTACCTTCACTGGAAAACTGTGTTTTACCAGCACACTTAGAAGTATTGTTGTTTCACATATGGTTTTTCCTTATGCCACTTCTTTTGCACTCTCCACTAGTTTTTTGTTCATTGGCATTAAAGACCTTCTGCACTTGGTTTATTATCACTAACATTTTAACATTTTTACACCAGGTTTCTCACCTTATTTCCCTATAATGTGTGATTCACACATGGGGTTAATATATGTCTGAGTATAGAAACCCATTAGATTTTACACTTAAAAATACTCTGCTGCTGATGTACTGTCATACTTTGCTTTTATCAAGTAGTGATTGTTTAGAAACATATATACAAATTTATTTGAATGTCTGGCCGATGTCAGAATGCTAACATTGCAAATAGGAATAAATTGTCCTGTAATATTTTCTGATTTTTGAACATTTGTTTTATGTTACTCTGTGCAAGTATAATGAATCCGTTCTGTTACTTGTTTGGACGAAGGGTTCAATAGAACGCTGACAGGTGGATAGGAGTTCATTTTGAACCTCTCTGTTTATACAAAAGATTAATAAACTACTTGAAGGTAAACTATATTTCTGTAGCCTTTCTGTATGCATTGAAATTTATGTCAGCCTTTCCCTTCTGTGTCAGGTCATGAGTGACGTTTGAACAGCAAATTTTGTTCACATGTGGCATTTCTAGACTGTCTGTTTAAAAATAAGAACGACATCTTCCCTAGTCCCTCCTTAAGTCTGCAAACCCAGAACAATTCCATAATGATGCCATTTCCAAAGCTCTTTCTCTCACCACTAGAAGGATATACACAAGTCATTCTTTTTTTATATAGAATCAATATTATATCTTACTTGCTGGAATTTTGCATACATATAACGGTTATTTTGTTAGAAACAAAGACTCCTAGCATCCTTTTAATGGTGAAGTGTTTCAAATATATTTTTTGTGTTACCACCAGAATAATATCACCAAATAAATTTATTCAGTTTTTAACAAATCCAGTTAGATCTTGGTTTATGCCTTCCTACCATCACAAGAAGCAAAAGACTCCATGAATTTACATTAAGATTCTTTTGTACATATAATGCTTAAAAAACTTTTTTTCTACTCATACTTTGCAACCAAGGTTAAAAGTAATAGATACAGAAAACAATTTAGATCTAGAAATATTTGAAATTACAGGCTCAGATTTTCCTTAGCTGAGTTAAGAGCTCAGAGTTAAATACAAAGGGGTTATTATGGATCTGCTTACTAATAACTATGATTATCCCAAACGAAAAGAATAATTGTTATATATAAATTGCAAATGGGTCCGCACAAAAAAGCATGTTTTCTCAGGACCCATGTGCACTGCAAATATAACAGAGTAGTTATTCTACTAAGGCTTACTGAACATTTATTTCAGCAACTTCCTTTTTTTGTCAAATTTGTGAAACCAAACACTTATCTATGATGAAAATATAATGATAAGAAAAAGTAGGGCTGCTTGGCATAAGATAATATTAAATGCAAACCAGTTGCAAGGTTTTTCTCTTCAAGATCAGAAAGTTGTTGGATATCATTGGGTATGTTCCAACAGGAGGCCTGTTTTATATTTTTGTCTTGAGAGATGTTTCTCTTTACAGTTGACATCAAGCTTTCACATCAAACCTTCACATGTATAAACAAGATCAAAAGTTTTGAAAAACTTAAAGTTCCTCAGTCAGCATTTCTTTTACGAACTCAGTCATAATATTACTTTACATAGCATGGTATGTCTTTTTTCCCTGTTTCCTTTTAGTTATTTTTCATAACCATGGAAGAATTACTGTTGTTACAACCTGAGAAATGGAGCAGCATCAGAAAATGGGTTAAAACAATGATCTGGATTCTAAAGGTCTGGATGTAAATACATAGCTTTCATCAATCAATAAGGAATAAACAGAATGGGATTGTCCTACTCTGCTGCTTTTCAGTTCTCAAACTGCTTAATTTTTTAAAGATAACAGTGGTTTTTCATGCATAAACCTGCATCTTGGATTATCTATACAAAATCAAACCTTGAGGCAGGAAGATAAGCAGCAGGGGTGCTTCTGGGAGGCAGAGGAATTGGGCTATAAGGGATCAGTGGGAAAGATTCTAAGGAAAGGCGAGTCTGTGTTCAGTTCTCGCACAGTTACACAAAGCTACTTCACAGAATACCTTGTTTAATTTTGTTTTACTTTCTTTTATAGACAGGATCAGAAAATAAAAAATCAGTAGAATCTTAAAATTATATTTTCTGAATACCATAGTCTCTTCTGTCATTGAAGAGTCAGATTTTTTGTTGCATTGAGACAGTATGATTCCATCACTTTTGTAGCTGCATCAACAACAGTGGGTTTCCAGAAATTTATCACAACTAAAACTGGTTTTCAAACTGAATTCCCTGATTTTGTTTTAATTTCTTCTTAAGCCATTCAGAAACTGTTTTAAGTACAATTGCATATTTCTTCCCCTGACATTTGTCTGACCTTAAATAATTAAAGATGACACCCAAATAGATTTTTTTTAGTGCACAAGTCTTTGTGATGTGTATTTAGGTGTTGTGTGTTTCCATTTTACTAACTTGTTGTGTAGTTCATCTGACTTCTTCGAGTTGAGCTGAAAGACTTGTATTTGGAGCTGTAGCTATCAGTGGAAGTAAATGAGTTGCCTCTAGTTACAACGCTTTTTTTTTTTTGCCCCTTAAGCAGCAGTAGTCAGGAAGCCTGGAAAAGGATAAAAAAAATCAAAATAATTGGATGTAAGAAATCTGAAGGTACAGCAGAAATGTCTTTTTTTTTTTTTTTTTTTTTCAGGTAACTGTAGAATTTGAATAATTTAACCTTTAAAATGTTGTTTATTCTGTTGTGATCAAGGGGAAAAAATGTCACTCCTTTCTTTTGCTGATGCCATTTACAGGGTATGATTACAGATGCATGGTGTAATGCTTGTGTACAAGGAGCCTTCATCTCAGTGAGGAGCTTTACTCTGTAAAACAAATCAACCAGAACATTTAAAAAAGGAAAAAAAA
>VZRN01001953.1:409760-421784 GCA_013397935.1 Dasyornis broadbenti
AAAAAAAAAAAAATCACACTTAGATTTGCCTGGGCATTTAGAAGCTGAAGAGTTTGACTTGCAAAACTAGATATGATAAATCATAAATCTGTCATGAACTATAGGAAGATCTTCTTTGATTTATCGTCCAAATCATGACCATTTCTTTGCTTTGTTAAATAGGTGTTTGTGGCCACCCCATCTCTTCTACTCTAGAATTGGTTGCTGTCTGGTGCTATTTGGGACAGTGGCTTTTTGTGGGTTGGGGCTGGCAACTGGTGGGGGGTGGGCAGGGCAGGTCCCCCATTGTCGAAGCCAGGAGCAGGGCAGCTGGAAGATGACAGGAGCGGCCGCAGCCCTGGGCATCAGGCCCTCCCTGGGGGCTGGATGAGGCCAGGCTGGGAGTCAGCCCAAGGCCTGGACTAGTGGCAGGAGAGCTGGGCACAGGCAGGGCTGTTGATGCTCTTCACACCACGTAGTGTTTCATTTGTGTTCCCTTTCCTGCATGCGCAGTGGCTCACACTGCTGAAATTGCAGCTGTACGTGTCTAAATCAAATGACATTGGGATGATTTGCTGCAGGTACCATGAAATGATTTGGTACTATTTTGCCACATCCTGAAGTTGGAAAATCGCCGTTGTCCTGCTTTTCCTTGAGGAATTGCAGTTCAGACTGTCATTGTTAAACTGCGTATTAGCAGTGCTATGTGCTGCCTGGTACTAGTCATTGTGGAGCCTTATTCATAGTGTCATGCCCATATGTGATTTGTCAGCACTGCTTCACCACTTGTGGGAAGATGGTGGTGTGCTGTCATTAATATTCCTATTCTGGGAAAGCCAACAGAAAGTGTTTGTGGAAAAGTGCGAATAAATCAGGGAACAGATCTCTTACCCAGAACTTTGTAGTAGAACTTTGTGTGCTTTGCAATGTAACCAAAACACTAAAAAAAAAAAAAAAAAAAAAAAAAACCACCCAAAAAACTTCACAACTTGCTACCCTTGTGCCTTCCGGAAAAAAATACTGTGTTTTCTGGAGTATATTGCTTCACCGGGTCTAGAATATATATTCTATTCTATGCCACAGCACTGCAGATAGTCCACTGGAAATACTTTGCTTGCCATCTGAAGCACAGCCCGTAGCACGCCTTAGGGCATGGCACTTGTGGGGCTCAAGTGATAGCTGAGTTACTGTATATGCACCGTATAGTTGCTTAAACTTACTTCGACATAAAACAGCACATTTACACATTAGACAAGCACAAAGTGGTCCATGTGGAACTACTTTCACTTGAGGCAAAGTGTCCTTGTAGAGTTTTGAAGTGTGAAGTGGATTTTATCATTTTGAATTGGACAAATAAGTAGAAAAGAAAGTTAATTTGTGTTCTTTTCCCTTTTTCAGGGCAATCAAGGGGAATTTTTTTTTTTGAAGGGTAGGAGGGCTAAGACAAATTACCCTTTTGTAAGGATGTAAGGCAATTTCCAAAGGAATATAAAATATAATAAAGAATGAGGAGAGTGAGCCTCTCAGATGAATTGAGATATGTGATGAGTACGTTTATTTTGTGTTTTATTATGTGTAGAGCTTTTTGTTTAGGTGGGTGGAAGTGAAATAATTGTGTTGGGTTCATGGTCTGTCAGAAAAAGTGCTATGCATTTCTCGTTTTCTGGGAAAACCCCAGTTATTGGATATACCAGTTGCATATTTGAATATATTTCAAGATCAATCTTACACGTTGTATTCTGTGTTCTGCATCCTACTTGAAACACTGGCATCTGCAGAAGGATGGTGCAATGTGAAATTTATCACTTTACCTTACAGGTTTTGGGGCAGATGTGCTGTTCATGTGAGTTTTTAAAAACTTTTTCACATCTTATGATCTAGTTCTTTTAATTAAAAATTGTACTTTTCTTCCCCTGAGGAGCTTTCCAAAAAACGCTCACTGGAACATAGTAAATAATTTGAATTATTTGGATTTAGTGGTTCAGGTGGAAGCATTCCCAGTGTGCAGTGGCAGATCTGAGAAGACTGATTCATGAACAGCAGCAGTAATTCAGACACCAAAATGTAGTCCTTTGAGCTTTCAACACGCTATAACTTGCAGGAGATTAAAACTAACGTCTCTCTGTGGAAGGCCTTGGAATTACATCTAAGAATGAAGCCACCACATCCCAGTCACCATACTACAGTAGTAAGCTGCAAGTAAAATGCCTGTTGGAGCAACTGAGGATTCCTTATTTTTTGCTGTGACTACAAAAGCTTCGGCAGTTGCCTTTTCAAACCTAGAATGTCTGGGTTTCATGGAGAGCTCAGGATTGCCTAACAAGGGGTGGTCTCTACAGCTGCCTGAACCTGAATAGACAGGACAATCTAAAAATCAGCCTCCCTAGCATGTAGTTCACTGTGTGTTAAGCCCCCATTTTAATTTACAGTCCATAATATAGTTTCTTTGGCAGGGATTCATAAATCTCAATTTCATCTGTACGACGGCTGCATTATAATGGAGCTTTCTCTGGTGCTGCCTCTATCTCCACGACGCCTGCCTTTTAGGACATGCGGAATTCAGCGGTAGGAATGTCACCTGATGCCAGTCCTTGCAGATGCCTAACACTATTGAAAATGCATTGATACCTCACATTGCCATGCAGAGCCATGGTCATTAAAATTTTATCATATAAACCCTGCTGTCTTCACCAAAGAGGAATTGAGAGCCATAGAAGAGGATGATCATGCATTTTGTCAGAATCTTCTGACAGGAAAAAAAAACAGCAGGTTCAGAGCAGGAAGAAACCAGGATTGCATTCCCTTTAATTTAAATATAATATAATACAATGTCAAACCCCTTGAAATTGACATTTATCTACTGTAGTTCATTGTAACATTTTCCCCAGAGTGGCTCAGAGTCCCATGGTTGCACAACAGTTCAAACCAGTTGCACATGATGTGATTTTCGTATGTTTCTCCTGCAGGGCAGATATTCATCAAAGCATGCAATAGACAGCTAAGGCAAAAGGCAGCAAGCTATAGATTATCACATTGATTTTTTAGGGGTCAGACTGTCAGATTAGTAGGTTTAGAGGCTGGGCCATTTGTGCTTTCTAGCACCAATGCAGACAGAAGCTATAGGCATGTAACTAAGCAGAGAATTCTGCAGGTAAGACAATTAAGAAGTTTCCATTATAAAAAAAAAAAAAAAAAAAAAAAAAAAGCGCTAAACCTTTTATTGGCCAAACTCTTTCGATTTGGTCCTAATGACAAATCAAATGAAAGAAGTTTCAACTTGTTGTGATTTTAGCAGGATTCTGTGCTTTTCTTAATAGTTTGCTTGTGTACATGTGGTTTCCCTTTCAGTTAGAAATTAAAAAAAAAAAAAAAAAAGATAAAGATCATTACAGAATTAATTGCTTTTTAAAAATATATAGGAAATATTTAGAAAATACGTATTCTGGCTTAACTAGGAAATACATGAAAAAGGTGAATTTGAGCTGTTTTCTGAAGTGGTAACTCTTTTTTTTTTTTTTTTAATCCTGTCTTAAGCTAACCGGTATACAGAAATGACACCTCACTCCTACTGAAAACAGAGTCTTTCTGAGTTTCTCAGCACCGCTTGTATTAGTATCTAGCTCCTACAGAAGAAATGCTAAGAATATAACAATTTGAATTCACAGCCTGTTGCAAACTTTAGATTCCCTAGTTTGCCCCTAAAGAGAGGTAAGTTCCATAACCAAAAGTTTCTGGCCCATATAATTGTTCTTGAAATGAATAAAGATAAAGACAAAACCAGATCTTCTACAGGTAAAAAGTATTTCTGTTCTCATATTTCATGCATAATGTGAACTATTTTAGTTTTAGGAGGACTTCAATGAGTAATGAATTCAGGAAAGGCAAACCCAGTTTTCCTAGAAGACTGGTGTCTAGCTGTTCTTGCTTTAAAAGTAAAAAGGGGAATTTTTTTTTTGCTATAAAACATTAGTGCTGCTGCCAAACACTTCAAAGATAATTAAAAGATGCAGGTGTTTCCATTATTTAATGAAACAAAAGAAAAAAAAAAAAAAAAAAGGTTTTTTCTAATCAAAAAATAATGTTCATGCCTAGAATTCCCAACAGTGGGTACTGTATGAATGTTACTTCTGGGTTTTTTTCTTATTTTTTAATGTAATACTGGATTTAGATCGGGTGGCTAACTAGCAAGTTCTTACCTTTGTAAATGTACATATTATCACCATAATTTTATTTCAATGAGGAGCTAAAAATATTTGTTTATTTCAGCTCTTGGCTTATCTTCTCATTCTTTTATACATGAGAGCACCTTTGTTTATCTCTGTGTCGGGCTAGCTTTGGCTACATAGAAGTACTTTTTTATGTCGGCTTGCCCCAAGATTTTTAGCAACTTAAGCACCGATTTATGTCAGGGAGAGTCTAGTGCAACAGTGAGAAAAAGTTGTGAAATGACTCACCAGCAAAATTTGTTGATGTTAAAAAAAAGTAATTGTCCTCTCTGAACAAGTTTATATTCTGAGCTGCAGGGTTTTCCTCTTTCCAATTTTTTTTTTTTTTTTTTTTTTTTTTTTTTGCGGGAGTGATTCTACATGTGCCTGAGATACTCAACTTTTACAATTTTCTTGAAGCTCTCAAAAGAGGATGTGGATGGTAAAAACTGTGGTGTAGTCATGTGTGAAAGGAGGAACTGATTCCTCCAGTGTGAAAATCTCCATAGCTTCATCTTTGTCCATTCTTGTCTTCTACAGGCCCTCTGAGAAAGGAGAATGGCAGGTAGCCCACAGGGTTTGAGAAGCTTTGGAGGAACTGGTATGCTTCCCTGAGGGCCTGCTTCTGGCATTGTTTCAGACCACTGATCTTATTCCTGTTGCTTCAAATGCATTAGAAATAAATAAGCAGGAGATTTTGCATGAAAGATACTTGTTTACTTTTTGTCTTTTGCCGTACTTTATGATCTAGCTTTTTATATGGATAGTAATCATCTCAATGAGTAATAGCAGATACTGAAAAATAACAGGTTGCTCTTACCTATTAAAAATACCTTCTATCCTTTCTGAATATGAAGAAACCACAAGAAATTCCATCAAATGCCTACTTCCTATAAAAATCAGCTAGATGATTATATTTTAGAGCTCTGATTAGTAATTGTGGACAGGGTTGCACTCAAATGTTTTAAATCTAAAATTTGAAAATATTTTGGAGCTCTCAAAGTTACTCTCTAAATACTTAGAGCATTATTTTTCTTGCTTGTGCTTGTAGAAATGTTTAATATACTTGTAGCTGAAGTCTGCTTCCTTACCAAAAAAAAAAAAAAGATATGCCCTATTTCTTGAATGCAGATAACCTTTTGAAACTTGTAACTTGATGAAATCTATTTGGACTTGTTTTCATGGATCTAGCAGAAGAGAACTCTGTGATCTCAGTTCTCTTTCTTTGCTTAATATCAGGTTGTAGGTCAAAGCCTTCATGAAGCTCTTCAAAGAAAGTACTAGAAGAATTCTCATTATGAGCAGTAGCTAAATGACTTGGGTTTAAATGGTGTCCTTTTCAAAACTAATAAAAAAATGATCACACTGAAATATTAAAATCAAGTCAACACAACAATTGATAAAAAGCCAGTATGATTCAGATGAAAGGCATAATTTTGATTTCATACAGGAAAAGTTGCACTAAAGTGTAAGCAAATGAGAACACAGCTCCCCCTATATTCAAGAAAATTTGGCAGCCTTCGCAAGGGGCATTTCTACCAGCTGTAATCATCATATTATTTCTTGCATTCCCTCAGCTGTGGGAAATATGATGAATAAGAGCAGTCCCATAATGTATATTGATCACCTAAGTATTAATCTGCTCAAACAACATTTACCACTCACTTAGCACTTTTCATTTCTTTAAATATGAAAGCACTTTTAAAAGGCTGATTGGGTCTGTATTTTTCCATTTTACTTAAGGAGAAAACAAAGCAGGGCATGGCTGAGTGACTCTACCAAGTCATGATCGCAGAAGGGCAAGTAAAGTGACTTGAACCCTCGTATTCCTCAGGTTGAAAGGGGAGACAAAGTTGGCCAGTTTCTCCAACTGTGGAGCAGTTGTGCCTGCTATTGCTGTAAAAGCATATTTTGTGTAAATGCTTCTCTCTGTATTTATTCTCTAAAAATAACAACTTCCTCCATGTTTGTTCTCTCTCACAGCTTTTTTACCTCTACCCATCTTCATGCCATTTCTAGGCTTGAAAAATGCATGCACACAGATCACCATTTAAGGTTTCGAGGGCTGAATACGAGGTTCTCTCAATCATGGTGTATAGCCAATCTTAGGAAAAGGTGCTTGTAGGGAAGTCTAGTTCAGCACTTTAGCTTTAACAGATGTAGTACTTCATTTTTATCTCTTTCTGACAGTACTCCAGCAGGAGTTTTCCAGGGGTCTGGGACAATGTTTTGTGCAAGATAAGATAATACAGTGCACACATGCTGATTCCTAAAAGTGTGCTCTCTAGCATACCACGTTGATAGCACAGCAAGTAAACAACAATAACCGCCTCTCTGGCACACACATGTGCCACTATCGCCGAGAGACACTGCCATCCGAAGCCTTTTCTTCCATGCAGTGCTGCACAGCTGGGCATGGACACTGTGATTTATGGTCCACTGACGGCAGTTTCAGCTAGCCTTCTCTGAACCAAATTTTGCTTTTAAAACGGCCAGTCTCTGCTTTGTTCTTTGTTTGAAAAAAGAAATCAACTGAGTTTTCCACTAGATTTGTAAAGTTCCAAATCCTTTTGTTTCAGTGACAAATGCCTCATCCATTGAACTCTTTTACATGTCAGGATGGAACCATCCCCAGGCTGATTTAAAGGCAGAAGACAGAAATGGGCCACTCCAGGCTTCCTCTAAATAGTTTAGATGAGAACAATGAGCTAACAGTTACACGCGGGTTTCAGAGGCAGCTGAATTTGCTGGATTGCTGAGTCACTGAAAAGCTGTCACATGAACGAGACAATAATTTCTTTCAATTAGAAACTCATAGAGGCAGGAATATACTTCAGCTGTCACGGAGGTAAAGTGGAAGTTCGGCTCCATTTTGGTGATTGTATTCCTCCGCTGCAGTAGAGCAAGTGGCAGACAATGGAACTGTGCATCTGCTTACAGACATCAAACTTTTCCTTTTCTTTTTCTTTCTTCCTTTCAGTATTTCCTAACTATCTTTTCTAAATTCATTTTACTGTTGGCTGACTGTCACTGGTCACCATAGCAACAACCTCTGGTAGCAGCAGGTCTGGGTTGCCCGATGTGAGCATCTTCACATTTCAGCCTTGCCAAGGCTAACTATTAATCCAGGGTTATATATTGGCTCAACACTGTTAAGATTGTTCTGGTTTTTTCCCACTTCAAGCTGTCTGCCTTACTCTTCTTTTCCTGAGTTTGTTCCTTCTCTTTCCTAATTTATCTTTTGGACAATCTGGTGTTAATTCTCATTCTTTAATCTTTTTGTTGTGTTAGAGGACTGGTTAGCTTAAGTATCTTTTAACAAAATAACATATGACAAAATTGCATTAAAGAACCTCTTTTTAAAGTATGATTAATAATAAAATAGAAGGATTTGAGATAATCCTGTTCTTAGGACAAATATTTACAGTTTATTAGAAAAATATTTACTTCCAAGCTCTTTAAATGCTTTGCATGGGATAACAATGGTGAGTTTTCTCCTAGGGTCAGGTGGAGAGAAATACATTTAATGGTAGTGTGTTTGGAGACAAGCAACTAGTGTAGAATAAGTGTGAATGATGCAGCACTTAATGACAACATAACAGTCTTTAAAATTTTTTAAACCCCTACACTCTGACCATAAAACAACCTCTAATAGCAGTTGAAACCTTGCTGTAAAACAAAAGTAGCAAAGTGGTTAAGAGTACTTGGTTCGGAAATGAGAGCTGAAAGAGAAAACTGCAGTGCAGTGATTGGTTTGATTTGCTGAATAAATTGCTATGTTCAGATTCAATTTGTATCAATAAGGAAAGCACTGTACACCTGCAGAGCCTGTCACACTTGGTATCCAAAATTCTGACACAGCTAGTCTTAAACAATCTCTTTACTATTGTCAATAATGAAAGTAAAAAAAACTCAAAGCACCCCACCAAAAACACCCCACCTCTAAACTTAAGAGTATTTGCATTTCTATTCCATATATGTAAAAAAGGGAGCAATGCTTCTTTGGGGTATTTCCTTAAGGGAATACAATACTTTTCATAAATGTATAGAATATTGCAGTATTCTCAGTGGATTATTTTAAAAGTAGCCAAGGGGTACTGTTCATTCAGTAGAAGGGTTTCTCTTTATTAAACCTGACTGAAAGCTAGAAGCATAATACGCTGTCTCCTTAATATAGTAGAAATTGAACTTTGATAATTTGCAACTATGATATAAAATGAACAAATGTGTAGGTTTTACATTTGCACCCAGGCAACTGATGTTTATCCCTGATTATAATCCCTATAGCATTTCAGGATTGAAAACAGCTGCTTTTCATGCTTTTTTGGGTTTTGCTTTGTTTTGTTCCATTTTGTTGGTTTGGGTTTTTTTGGCAGAGGTGGGGAGGGTGTCTCAAACCTCTTTGGATTTGTTTTGCAGTGACCTAATCATTCCGAATCTGAACTCTGTGTATTTGGTGGATACTTTGTTTTCATTTTGGTTTTTTGACTTTGGAAAAATCCCTGCAGGTTTTTATGGAAGAGTTCAAACTACTGTGATGGGGTTTTTCAGGAGAAACAGAACTCTTATAAATGATTGATATAGAATAATATTTCTGAAGAAAGGGTAAGGATTAAGAGGAGGTATAATGGCTCCAAGGTGTAGAAGATTATTTAGACCACACCTAGTAGATTTTAAGGAAATTCCTCAGGTATTTATAAAGTTGCAGACTTGAGAGGCCTACAGTTTAATATTTTCTTATAGGGAATTCCATTTATTTCTAGGAGAGTAAAAGAATGTAAATGAATAATTTGTTTGAGAGAGTAAGTAGGCTGATTTGATGCTGAGTACTTTTTGTCCTGACTCTTTGAGCTGCTACGCTCATATCTGATTTTAGTCAGAATTCTGCAGATTATTTCTAATGGTAAACATACATCTTTTGGCACAGCCCAGCACTAAGTACAGACTTAAAAATATTGCTCCTTAATTACAATTCACATTTGTGACCTTGGGGTCAGGCTACTTTTTGAAAAAATGCCTACATGTCAGATTTCAGAGTGTGTTTGGCAGTTGTAACCCAAAAGGCATATGGTCAGTTCTATGAACTCTTTTCCAGTCTTCCTTAATACTAGTTCAACACTCTAATGTTTAATCAAAATGTTTGATATTTAAATATTAAACATTGCCATTTTCCTCTGGACACCTAAACCAATATTAAAACAGAGTAAACATGAGCAACTTGTTTAATTAGTGTTAATGGTCTAGGCAAATTCCAAGACTGAAAAATCAGCAGTTATCACACATTTAATGGAAATGTGATTCTATTTATTTTTTTTCTATTTTCACCATGTGAAGTTAAAATATTCTGAGCTGCTATAGCCTTATTCAATAGATAATTTCTTTACACTGGAGGGATGTTTGGTGTTGGGTGAAAACTATGCTGAGTTTTTGATGACTGACTCAAGGAAGATCTCCTTCCTAGTATAGATAGAAGTTAGACTCAGTGGTCAGAAGCATATATTCAGTTTGAAATACACACCATCAATACTTATTCTGGGATAATACATGTCTTGAAAACATGTATTCTTGCCCTACATCTAATGTGAGACATTCAAATTATAGGTTAGTCCTCAAAAATATCCAAAATATTACAGAAAATTAGTCTTAAAATTTTCTAATTCCATGCAAAAACAACAAAAAAAGTATATTAAATGCCATATGTAATGACATGGATTTAGTAGATCTTTTTAATTTTGTGGGGAATAAAGACCTAAACAAACAAACAAGCAAATAAAAATAAGAAAAAAAGCAGGGAGAAAAAAACTGAAAAATCAAGCTTGGTTTTCTGTGGTGGACCAAACCCAAAAGGCAGTCAAAAAAAAGGAAAGTGTGGGAAGTTAGGGGAAGACCTTGACAGCGGGACTCACCAGTCTGTTAAAGGGGGTTAAAATAATTTATTTAACCTTGATCTCTAAGTTTGCTCACAGACCTAGTTAAATTGGTGGCTAGGCTGGCTCACCATACTACCTTCAGTCTTCATAGAAGGACCAATTAAACACTTCCATGTACTCACTGCTGGAAACAGGAGAAACTGTGCCACAAAGTGTTTGGCTGCATGGCAGAACTTGTACCTACCCACCTGAAGAAATAAAACCTATTTCTAAAATATAAGTTCAGAGGCCAGTGGATTTATTAGCTGCAGATGTACAAGTGAGTGGTGAAAAGTAGGAAGAGTAGTCATGGCCATTCAGCTGTGAAGATGCAAAAAAAAAATCTACCAACGTACCAAAAAATTCATCAAGTTTTTGCTGTGTTCTAGGGTGGGATTTTGTTGCTTTTTGTGTTTTATGTCTGATCATGAAAGCTGTATTCTGTGTCCGATTTTTAGACAAAGTCAGGTGTCCTGATATTTACCATAACTAAACAAGAATATGTTAAGGAAATTTTTGATAACTCCTTTGTTTCTCCCAGCAGAAACAGCAAGTAAGTGCTCCATTAATGGCAAGATGTTCAAGATAAAATATGCACAACACCATTAATTGTTGAGTATGTGAAAAACTAAGTGGACTGTTGTACTTCAAAGGCATGTTGTTTTCTTATGTAATATTTAATGCATAATTTTGTTATAAATTCCATGGATATTCGTTCAGCACTTGCCATACACAGAGGTTTGCCTGAGTTCCTTTCAAATCTTCGTTACTTTATAGAAATCTTTAAAGCACTTTAGCCCAAAGAGATTTGGTCTGGTGATGCCTGTGGATGCTGCAGATTTTGTCATTTTACTGTATCTATGTTCTCAATGTACAAACTGTTCCCAGTCTTCCTCTACTTTTAGGGAGCTTTGCTCCTTTCAACTAAGTTGGTAATGAAGGCAAGGAATCTGATTCTTCATACACATCTTTATTGACTCTCAAGCTTTTGAATGGAGGAACAGTGTTCTGGCTTTTGATTTTTTTTTTTCTTTTTTTTTTTTTTTTGGTTTTAGAACAAACAGGTAAGAAGCATTGACTTGCTGAACAAAAGAGATCAGACTTAGATGATGATGACGCAAATGATTATTCAGAAGAGGTTTTAAATGCAATGCCAATAAATATGTTCACAGGCCATACCTACTCAGCTATTTCTTGATCTGTTGGCACAGCTCTGTATGTGTTTGCTACCCAAAGCCATTAAGCAATTTGTTTGCAATGAAGATGGTTAAGCCAAATGCCTGAAACAGAATTACTATGCTAGTCACGCCAGTATTCCTTGGTGTACAGAGACAGCTTCCTGAGGCTGTGGCTTCTTGATGGGTATGTAAAGACCTACAAGTCAAGAAGAAATTGAGAGGATGTTCAAGGATCCTCCTGTTTTTCTGGATTGTGAGGGAAGGGATAAATACTGAATAATAGCTAAACAAGTCTAGCAGTAAGAGAGATGAGAGGCTTTTTCTGCCATGTGACAAACATTTGCTTCATTCATGCATCATAAATCTACAGCTTGTTGTCAGTTTTTCCTTAGGCTTCCGGTACAGAGCCCTCGAGCGTACCCACACTACTTGTTCTTGGAAGTATATTGAAATAATAACTGTGATTCAGTTTGAGGTAAATAGAAAAGGGAGGGACTTCTAATTTGTACTGGCCAGATAAGTACTGTTCATGAGCTTGCATTTATTTGCTCTTTTCAAAGATTTTTTTTTCCACCCAAGGTCTTACCCTTTGTGTGCTGCTTTTCATTTAAAACCAGATAGAGCCAATTACATTGCAGGGAGTTTATGAAGAACAACTCTTGAGGCTGGATTTGCTCCTATCTTTCTTTAACACAGAGTAACACCAGAACACTAAGAAATCAAAAGAGTGGAATTTACATTGTCAAGTGTGAA
>VZRN01001953.1:432773-545532 GCA_013397935.1 Dasyornis broadbenti
CATATGAAGGCTTCTCTATATGCCTAATTATCACAATCACTCTTTTCTGAATACCTTCTAATTTGGTAATATCTTTTTGTGATGGGTTGACCAGTACTTCACACTATTCCAGAGAAGGGAAAATTATTGATTCATATAATGACATATTTTCTTTCTTTCTTATTCTCCACCTCATTTCTTATGCATCTTAACATTTTATGTGCTTTTTTGACTGCAGCTGCTCATCAAGCAGCGCTCTTCATTGAGCTGCCTGCAGTGAGACCCAGGTGTTTTTCCTAAGATGGTGCTCATAATTGAGATCTCTGGTAAAGCAATGATCAGTTACAGGTTTGAGTTTCTTAGTTTTGTTTTTGGTTTTGATTTTTTTGTTGGTTTGTGGGGGGTTTTTTGTTTTGTTTTTTGGTTTTTGTTTTTTTTTTTTTTAGTTTGATTGTTTGTTTTGTCAAGAGGCCTTACTTTGCATTAAAATTAATTGTTTTCATGTGTTTTAAGACAGCCATCCATCTCCCTTGGTCAATTGTATCTCAAGTTTCCTTTCTAATTCAGACTTGGTTAACAGAACTTTTCTTGCAATGTGTAAATTTTGCTAAATTGTTGTTCACTTATTTTTGAACATTAATGAATATATTTTGAACACTTGGTCCTTACTTATATGGTGCCTTGAAGCACCTTGCTCTTGAGTTTTTGCTGTAACGAAAATTGACAATATATATGCTTTTTTTTTCTTAAATATTTGAGAAAAGTTGTACTTCGTTTTGCATCCTATCCCAAAATTACTTAGTCTCTGACTTTGATGGAGGCTGAGGGTCTTGAGAGGAACATTGTTCTTGCCACATTTATTCAATTACTCTAAAAATGTTAAGAGCCAAGTTGCCTTCACAATTAAAGCTAAATATTTGAGAGACAACTATCCTGTTTGTAACCACAAGTATGCAAATTAAGGCCAGAGGATGGAAAAGTAATTAGTTCATCATGTTGGGCAGACACATTCAAAATCAAGATGGGATCAAGCTTTTAACATAGCAGTTCTTAGCACTGTCTTGGTGATAATCCTAAAAATCAGGAACAGAATCAGTCCAAATAGGCAGGAGTATATGAGTCTACTTCTTACACCTAAGACTTTGTGTGAAATTAAGAAATTTGCAAATTAGTGGTAAGGTCTAGACAGCTGCTAATTTTCAAGACTTTCTTTCATAATCTGATATGAACCAAGAGATTTTAAGATTTGGAATATCTAAAGTTCTTGTTGGAAAGGGGAAGGGCAAATTTATTTTGAGGCTTTATATGTCCTGACCTCCCCTAGGCCTGCTTATTTCCTGGTATCTCTCTCTCTTTCTCTCAAGTGTTCCCCATCCTCTCCCTGAGAGAGTCTATGTGTGCTTCATCAACACTGACTGCCTACAGTATGCAACAGACTTCACCACCTTTCTTCACCAAGAAGATTGCTTGCACAAGGAGGCTCCTCAGACTGCTTGGGACACCTTGCACAGATGCATGCCACTGCCTTGAACACAGAATGGACACTAAAAGAGATCCCGAACACATTGGTGGAAATGTGATCAGACACCTGCAACTCAGACCCTACCTGTTTGGTAAAGGAACTAAAAGGACAGCTAGAACTTCTTGTGATATTCCCATAGTTTTATCTGACAGAAATGCAGTATTTTCCATACAGTAGTCCACCCAACCCTACTCCAAACCATTTTGGGTGGAATGGAGGTTGACAACAGTTAACAGCTGACAGCAGGTATCAAATATTTAATTTCTGAATGAGCCTGTGAAAATGCTAGTAACCCCTCAATAACTAGTGCTGGTGCCTGATAAGATTAGAGAACAGAACATGGAATATAATCTATGGACCAATTATACATACACACACACATATATATATATTTATATGCACACATATATATTTCTGTGTATAAGACTATGTATATTACATATATTCTTTTTCCTTTAGCAAGCTATTTTGATACAGTAAAATGTAAGCTGAATTATAAGAGAGTAAGAGTAATGCTTGCCACTGTGACCTTTTTGTTCATTCATAGCAACACAAACATAACCAGTATAATATAGCACAATCAAAAATATAAATAGAGTTTCTTTTTGAAGCAAGAATAGGAAGAAAAGTCAGTGCTCTTCACTTAATTTTGGAAGGCTCTAAAATACCACAGGACTTGTGCAGCATAAGAAAGTGACAGGGATAGAACATAAACTGTACAGTCACACCTATTTGTGAACATGATGTTATATCAATGACACTTTTGCATCAAGTATAACAACAAAACCTGTACTGTGTGTCATTTTTCTCATTTAGAGGAAAAAAATTTATACCAAAAATATGAGCTCACTGCAACAATTCAAAGTCGTATGCTTTTCACAATAGATTTGCAAAATAAGCAGCAACCTAATAAAAAGTTATGTAAGTCTTTACAGTTTGCCAGCCAAACCTAAGAAAACAACATTAAGTGATTGGAGGCAGAGTTTTGTGGAAACAATGCATATGGAAAACAGTGACAATACTGTGTCTGCTGCTGGCTTCGTATTGAAAATATCTGTGCTTTGCAATTGCTGTGGGTTAATATATCTCTTGAAATGTGTGTGTATTCAGGTAGTATTCAGAGATAAATATATGCCTTTTCAATGGTGCTTTTTCATTTGGGAGAATGTTACAGAATAGTTTTCAACACCTCTAGGAAGCTGTTACTCACTAAACAAAGCCTGTAGCCCACTATTTTTCATGTAAACCCACCATGATAAAATATATCAATAAATAAGTATTAAAATGCGGTCTGAAATAAATCTGTATCCCTATAATATTCCAGGGAAGAATCTATACTTCTTTCTTTGCAGTTTTTTTTTCTTTTATTTTTCTCTAGATCCTATATAAGAATTAATTTGAATATAGAAAAGATTTATCAGTGATTTTCTAACAGGCTTCTTAGTTCTCTACTTTCCTTAAAAGGCTGTGCATCCACCTGTGTTCTCCAGTTTAGTGAGACATCAAAACCCATAAGAGATGCTTCATTTTTCAAATGCTTTAGTACTTTCCATCCTTCCATGCTGTTAATCCCAAGTAATTACTTCTTTTTTGGGAATGGTATCCATGGCTATTATTTCAATGTAAAAGACAGTAAGTGAAATATCACGGTGGGAATAAGCTGTAAGGGATGATATTGGCTAAAATACCTGTTTGTTTGGA
The DNA here is from genome assembly GCA_013397935.1 of Dasyornis broadbenti. Lineage (NCBI taxonomy): Eukaryota > Metazoa > Chordata > Aves > Passeriformes > Dasyornithidae > Dasyornis > Dasyornis broadbenti. The sequence goes on from VZRN01001953.1 coordinate 435,976, forward strand.
AACTCCTGTTTCATCCTGAAATCTGTGACAACAAAATCATCAGTTTTAGATCATGGGAGTTTTGTAACTACTGGGAGCGGGGTTGGGTGGTGTTTTTGGTACCTCTGCATTTCAATTTCAGATAAACCATAATATAATTATGATATTTTTTTCTTTAGGGTTAGCAAACTAATAGAATTATGAGGCACAAAAGGAAACCTTTCTGAATTCAGCTTTTTTTTTTTTTCTTTTTTTTTTTTTACATGAAGTTTATAGGTAAGGTACTCAGCTGTCCTATACTTGATCAAGAACTGGGATAATATAGTTTTGCTGCCCTTACTGGGGATTTTCCACATATATACAATCACAGAGACATAAATATATGCATTTTTTCTATTTAGTTCTTACAATATCACTTAAAGTTAAAAATTGCATCAGTAAAAACCAACAGGAATTTTGTGTTTTACTTAAGTGGAACTCAGATTGCAGCCAAATATGACAAAGATACTGTTGAAAAACTGTTTTTCATGAACACTCTCAAATCACTTGGGATTTTGCTGCCTTTTTTTTTTTTTTTATGATGGCACTCTATTTTTCAAAGGCATTGACTTTTTCCTGACACTTTTAATTATACTTGTCTATGTAAGACAAACCGTGATCCTCAAACTATCCAGTCAAAGCTCTCAGAGCAGAATTATATATGGTTCCCAGAAGAAAACAGCTGAAAACACTAAAGCTAGATGGACAGATACATTAATTATTACATTAACTTCAAATATTTTTTTTTCCATACCAATACCACTCTGAGAAATCGAGAATCTATCAAATCAAGTATTTGACAGGTAGCGTACAAGTTATCATGTCATTTATCTCTAATACAAGAAAATACTCTCCTAGCTGAATCTTAATAAAAGAAACTTCTGTCTTCATACTAACAAAGATTTCACAACACACTCAGATCTTGCCCATGCACAAGATGTCTATATAATTTTCTTCCATATGAAGTATTCTGTTTAGTACATTAGTATATCATTAACAACGTGAACATCAACAGGTGTGTGAATGCTGTCCATTCATAGAATGGATTGCTTTTTGAAAACATAACTCTAAGAGTGCCTCCTTTGAATTCTCCCAGTTGGTATGGAACCCAGGGCTGAATCAATAGAAATGTTTAATCTTTTCCTATCAGAATTAAGTACAGTATTGCAAACTTTTGTGATATGTTCCCAGGCTCTTACTGACCATTTATTGTAAAAATAAGATAACTAAAATTCAAGATATTCTCTAGCCTGAAGATTTCTATGTTGTATTTATCTCTGTAGTTTTGTACAAAACAATTCTACTCCATGAATAATATTTTTATTTTAAAGGCTAGTCTTTAGTGTGCAACCTAATAGAAGTTAACTGCCTTGTCATTTAATAGCAATGGTAGCTGTCATAGCTTCATTCACTGACTCCCTTTTTTTTGTTCATCTGGTTTTTGTTCAATTTCAGATTTCACGGATTTTGAACAGTGAAGTCAGATTGGCCTTTAACTTTTAGGTTCCGATTCATATTCCATTAAGCCGGTATAACACAGTGCTGATTATGCAATACTAAATTAGGGCTGCAGGAGGCAGGCAAAGAAGAAAATCCCCAAAGAGAAAAGCAATAAAATGATACTGTCTTTTTCTTTAAAATTTAAAAATATATCAGTTCAATTAGCTTATTTTTATAATTTCAAAAGTATATATATTTTCAAGGTACTGGATTTCTTTTTTTTTTTTTTTTCCTAGGCTAGTTTCAGGAAAGCACTTTAAAGATTTAGAGTACAGACAGAAGTATTGATCAGAGTGCCAACATTACGTCATAGCTTGGTATTGTACAATGCACTTTTTCTCACCATAAGACCGAAAAAAACACCTCCAACCCCCAGCAAAAGACTTATTTTAAAAAGGAGACAACTGGTAAAGAAAGTTGTTAATCCTGTGCCTAACTGTAAAAGAATTTTAATGTAGCAGTAGCTAGTTTGCATGCAAACAGCTCTGAACTGCCTTGTAAATTTTAGCCCAATAACAGTAACTGAGAAATGTGAGATTTAAAGTAGAGTATGTTATGTAAGTTCTTCCCACCTCCCAGGATTTGGTAAATCCAAGTAAGTAGCTCTATCATGACTGTCAGTCTGTATGCCTCAAGACAGATTCAGCTTGAAATACTTCTACTGAAAACCTACTACAGATTCAGATTGAAACGCTTCTTGTACTGAAAACCTACCTGGACACATCTTGTGTCATTCCATATCCTGTGCTTCTCCTTAGATGATCAGTTCCTAGTAATTGCTGTGGTGGAAGCAGATCTGATCAGGATGGATAAACAATGTGTTCAATAAAAGTAATTCCACTTATTTTAATTGAACTTTGGAAAAATATGAATTAATAGTGATTCCTAGATTTTTTTTTAAATTTAAAAAACCACAGATAGAAATGCTTGACTTCTTTCACAGTAATTTTTTGTAATTTTCTTGTACACTTAAAATAGATTTGTCTATGAGATCATCAACATATATCCTGTTAATGGAACTTGAAGATAAAATTTAATCTTGTATTATCCCATAGTCTTTTCCCTATTCTTGGTACGCAATTCAGTTCTCTTTTTTATGCTATGGACAGTGCATATTCAACTATATATTGTTTCATATTGCCTCTCTTAAGTTTTATCAAAATTGCATGCATTCATTTTGCAACTGAGACAGAAAAAGATTTCTTCTTTTTCTGTCCCTCATCACTTTATCCCATTTACTGTTCTTTAAATAAATAATTTGATAGTTGACTCATATGTTGACTAAGTTTTTTATTATGGCTTAGTTGAAGGGGAGGCTTTCAGAAGCTAGGTTTGAATATCTGGGTTGCAGCTCTCATTATGTTGAATTAGGATGCATAATTTATGGCCATAATTGGTTGTGATATATGGAAACAAATAGTTTTAACATTGTCCTGATACAAAAGGAATTTAGTAATTTCTTAGATGACTGAGTTTGTGTGTGAGAGATGATAAGCTAACCAAAATCAACAATGTGCCAGGAAATCATTCAGATATTTACAGTATAAGCTTTTCTGTGTCACAAGAGATCAAAAGAAAAGTGTGTGGGCAGTGCACTTACCTGCTTCTCATCTTGAGGCTTACCAAAGTAATTGTCAGTGGAAGATCAGTATTGAGCCAGTTGGGCATCCAGTATTAAGCAAAATGTATGATCTTTGTCCCCTTGGTAACAGTTGTGTTTAGCTGAACGCAAAATGTGTTCCTCTAAATCATCGCTGTAATTGGCACCTTTGTTGACAGTCTCAGTAGAAAGGTCAAGATGTGGTTAGGCATGGGACTGATGTACTGTCTTAGTCACAGCTGCAGCCTCCTTGGCTGAATGCAACAATTTATTAAGCAGGCATTTGCTTTTGAAATTCTACAGATATTTTAGCAAATGCATGTAATATTTTACTTTTTAAAAAAATAATTTATTAATTTCTTTTTCCTTTATACTTTGCTACAGATAGCCTGCTTACTGCATTAAATCTAGGTGAGCAAAAAGGAAAGTGAGGCACCAAGCTAGTGCAAAAATACCTGTAACCCGGTCACTTAATAAATTTGCTTACTGTTGACAGGCACTGCTTTATACAGTGGAATATTAACACCATCTAGGCCAAGCTACTTTGGGTATTTGAAGAAAGTACATATTAGAACACCTGAGTTTAAAAAGGCCTATTCCATATATAGTCATATTCCATGAGGTGTAGGCATTCGAAGGGGGTGATTCAGAGCCCTAAATTAGTTGACTAAAGTTAGGCAGTGTGAATACCTCCCACAGTAGCAATATGTTGTAGAGGGACAGAAAGCAGACAAGTGAAGAGAGAGAAAGGGAGGAATGGAGTGATAAGGACAATAAATGAAGTCTACAGTGAACTTTAGAAACTGTTAGAAATTATTGTTTTTTTGTTTTTTTGGTTTTTTTTTGACGAAAGGAAGATCAGTTTGCTTATTGTAGCACATGCTCCAAACCAAGAAGCATCTTCATAGGTAACTGTAACAATAGTGTAGGTAAGAGACTTTCAGCTGTGACTATCTGTACATCTGTTTTTTGTATCTGTATTACAATTGTTCCTGCAGTCCCCAGTCAATACTGGGGGATTAAAGTACAGATACAAATAATTCCTTCTTGAAAAAGCTTACAAGAAATTTAGGATTCATAGGTGAAGAATAGAAAGGCAAAGGGGAGACGAAAGAATGAAATTACCTGCTCAAAGTAATGAAGGATAGTAATTCTTTCTTACTATAACGTGGACTACAATCTATAATCCTTTACAATTTCCATGTGTGAAAGGATTTATAATATACACAGCCTTTGGGAATTAATTTGTTTTAAAAAAAAGTTTGCCTTTAGTAAAAGAGAAAGTATTTCTAGTCATGAGTAATAGTACCACAGTAAGCGGTCTCATTTATGTTTATAAGGGTTGGGTTGGGTAGAGTTCTTGAAAACATAGTCCTTTCACAGTATTTATGGTGTTTATTGTGTTTAATTGTATTAAACTATTTTATTAAAATAATTCATTTAGGCTGTAGACACCTTTTAAAAGAGAAATCAAGAATTCTGTGTTCATCTGTCTGTAAATTTATTAGCTCATTAGTCACTGTACAAGTGGGTGACAAATCTCAATTTTTCATCCTCAAAACCAAAGGTTACTAAAGGACAATATCCTACATGTCCCAGACTTTCCTTTTTTTTTTTTTTCCCCCAAACTTATATTTAACATCTTTTTAGAAGTCTTGTTGACATTTAATGGGATTGCTACAAAACATTCTTGTCATGCATGGACATACATATGCACACACATATTAATGCTTTGTATCTATCCTTTTACCTATCTACCTATTCATCCATTATCTTGTGTTGTATAGGCTAAAAACATTTGATGTGTAATCATCTGTCGAGGTCTAAGTATCTCTGAGAAATTTTCCATTAGAAACTGTCATTATTTGGCATGTTAATGTAAGTGCCCAATAAAAAATTAAGTATTATTGCTTGGGAAGAAATGGGAAGCAAATTCTTCCGTTAAAATCTGCAGAGCTGTTATTCCACTTGCTGTTCTCTTTGATAGACTTTCAGTTTGCTGATTTACTGTAAGTTGACTCTGTTGATACAGTTTTGAAAGTTCATATCCTTAGTTTTGGTAAAGCTAATACATGAGTCATCAGTTGTAGATTCAGGGTTTCCCATTTGTAAGAACTAATAGTACAGATGGTCTGATATCAATCTGTGTCTAGTATCTCTTTTTACAAAAGCACACAATATTGGACTAGAGAAGTATTTCTTGATTGTGTGTGGATTTCCTAAATTGTATCGTATTTTAGATTTGGGGTTAGATTTGACGTGGGCCATCTGTTGGAGACATAATAATACTGTATATATTATATTGTGGATGCAATTTAGCATCCAGTGCCAGTTATTATTGTCTCTTTGATCTTATCATATAGAAGGCTTCAGCTGTATACCTGTTTAGTAGCAGAGAAGTGCTAATTTCAGCTTGCATTCTGTTATTTGCTAACATTCAAGGGGAGTATTTAGGCAAGTTGCCTTCTGCCTGAAAATATTGAAATTAATTTATATGGCCATTTATGCTATTCAACAAGAACATGTGGGTTTTTGATGAGCTTCAGAAAAGCACAGCCTGTATTCGATGCCTGATGGCTATAGTTTTCTTTAGATAGGCTCATAAATTTTGCCTCTTTATAGAGAGAAAGTGAACTAACACCTGTTGCAGTGTCACATGTTTAGCTATGTGAGCTTTATAACTACTAATTATTGAGATTTTTACAGTTCTAAAAATACCCTAAATGTTAAAGCACTAGATAAATTTTAAGATTTGCATCTTACTGTACCTATCACTTTGTAGTTCTTCCCTAGCCTAACTTTCCATACTTTTTTGGGTCATTTAATAGATTGTTCAGATATATTGGCTTGAGAATGTATGGTTGGGTAACAACTACTGCAATCAGTCACTATTTTTTTGTTCTCGAGTAAAGAGATAAGCCCTTTCATTCCACCACTATCAAATTTCTCTTTACTGTGGAGCTGGAGCCAGGCACTGAATACATCTGTAGCACTGGACATACCAACCCTGCAAATGTCCTGGAGCACATTCCCAACATGATGCAAGTTTTGTATTTTGGCAAGAGATGTTTCCTATACTCCGCTTGTTGATGTCCTGATAAACCTAGACAGGAAATAGGACACATGGACTGGGCAGAACATGGAGACATGTTCTAACACAGTTAAGTTTAGATTCAGCTGGAACATTCTGAGCTACTTATGCTGTTCTGGATTTTCTGCTCTCTTACAACATCCACACTAAACATATTTATTTTGCTTGCTTATGCACACACTCTTGCTTAAAAGCGTTAACATTTTTTTGTATGTCTGAGTTACAAAGCAGTGTATACCTCAAAAATGGCTATAGGAATTGGCTTCTCTTAGTAGCTGAAACTGTGTCTAAACTCCCTTTAAATCTGAGTCTGTCTTCCCACCACCAAACGTGATTTGGAAACAAATAAAGAAAAAAAGACTTATGAAACATAAGTGGTTGTTGTATTATAATGGAGGAAAAAAAAAAAAAAAAAGTGGTTTACCTGTTACCAGAATGATTAAAAGCTGATTGTGGCTTAATCCCAGCAGGCAGCTCAGCCCCACACAGTCACTTGATCACTCCCCCACAGTGGGATGGGGGAAGTGAATCAGAAGGGTTAAAGTGAGAAAACTCGTAGGTTGGCATAAATTCAGTTTAATAGGAAAGCAAAAGCCACTCCCACAAGCAAAGCAAAACAAGGAATTCATTCACCACGTCCTGTGGGTGGGCAGGTATTCAGCCATCTCCAGGCAAGCAGGGGTCCATCAGGCATAACATGGGACTTAGGAAGACAAACGGCATCACTCTGAATGTCCCTCTTTCCTTCTTTTTCCCCCAGCTTTATGTGCTGAGCATGTCATCATGTTGTATGGAAGTTCCCTTCAGTCAGTTTGGGGTCAGCTGTCCCAGCTGTGTCCCCTCACAATTTCTTGTGCAGCCCCAGCCTCGTTGGTGGGATGGGGTGGTGTGGTGTTAGAGCCAGAGGTGTTGAGGCTGTGCAAGCACTGCTCCGAAAGATGTAAGACATGTGGGTGTTACCAACAGTGTTTTGCCCAGAAATCCAGAATATAGCACCATACAGTCTACTGTGAAGAAAATTAACTCTATCCCAGCCAAACATATACAAAATTAAATTCAGGATATTACGTATTTCATTTATTTCTTGAACCCACTGTATTCTTCATATTAATACATAACATAATAGTTTCAAAAACAGTTTCTGTTCTTGGATGCAGTGATGTACACTTCAGAAAAGATCACTAATGTCTGTTATTATCCTCGTGGAATGAAAGAGAAAAAAAGACATTTTTGTTTCATATTTTTCCCTTCATATTTTGAATAAAAAAATTAAATTTCTCAATAAATAGGTAGTTTCTGTTATAAACGGTCACTGCTTATCTGAGGCTATAATATATTTCTTTGGGTCAGTTAAAGATAGATAGGATTAGATATAGTGTAGCTCAACTTCGGTTTTTTGTCATTTTTGCTGGTATCAAGTTCATCTCATTGCTTATGTTTCCATGCAGCCATATGTCTGTGTGAAGTCACATTTCACTTTTTGATGAATGAAGTCCTTCTAATTTCCTCTCGCATCAGTTGCAGGACTCATAAGTGGAGTGCAAGTGTCATGTAGTTAGAACAAGAATATGATATATTTAGAACTTATCAGCATAATTGTGTTTTGCTTTGTTATTCAGAACTTATCAGTGCAATTGTGTGTTTTGTTTTGTCATTCACTTTCCTTTATAGTGTTTACGTGCTGAGAGTTGTCTTCCTGGCTTTCTGGAAAAATGCCAGACTCCAAGGAAGTTTCTCTTCCTCTTCCTTTTTACCTTCTTATTCAAATGCTCTTGTGTATTCAGCAAGAGGATGCCAGCTGCATGAATTCAAGCAGCGAAGAGTGCAGGAGAAGACAGTTTTAGCACAACTCACTGCTTTCTGTGGTTTAACATGGTGCTTATTGGAACCTATTGTTCATATGCTGGCTAGTGTTGTAAGATGTGGCAGTGTGAGATGGACAGCTATTGAACACTGACATTTTAGAATTCTGGAAAAAAAACATGCCATGCGTTTTTCTTTTGTTTGACAATGTGAAGAAGGGCAGTTTTCTGGCCATTTTAACAGCCATTTACAATCAGTTTCGTGTCTGTGGAAATACACAGTGCAGTTCAACTATGCCGTGAAAGCCTTTCAGTGCCTGAGTGTTAGTGTTGAGCTGTCCTGCCTTATATAAGCCAAATGTTTTCGAAATGGAGCTGCTTGCAGAAATCTTGTCTCTGGAGAGATGTGCCAGGACAGGGGCATATTGGTTTTGACTTAAGAACTTGTAACCATTTTTCCTAGCCAGATTAAATATTACTAATGACAGCAGTTCTGCAGGGGAACACAAATGAACATTCTGTAGATAGCTGTACAAGAGGGAGAGAGTGTATCTTCTCCATGCCTGTTGTTTTCAAAGTCTAGTCTTAGAAAATTAAAGGACAGAAGAAAAATAAATTATTAATACTGCTCATGAAATTTTAAACATACAAACGTATCTTGAAATATAGTAGCAGGAGGGTGATAAACCCACACCCTTTTCACTTTTTCTTTCGGTAGTGGACATGTTTGTGCAACAGCACCCAAGCACAGCTTCTTACTGCAGGTGCTTTTACCATTTTGGGAGTTCACTGCCCTTGTTTTGTTAGCCTCAGCAGTTTGAAAGTGTTGGCTCACCCGCAGTGCTTGCAAATATATCACTGTCCATGCTGCCTTTGCTTTTTGTATTTACTGGTGTCTTATGCTTCAGGGTTTCCGATGCCCTTGAGAAGCTGTGATCATTTTTTACATCTGAAAGAGTGCCAATTCATTTATTAAGACAGAGTCTGTGAGGCCTGGATAAATTTATTCTATCTAACATTTAATAAAACATTAAATTAAAAATGTGACTTATGCAGTGACATACTCAGCATTATCCTTCCAAGGTTTATATTTGAGTGTTGCAGGGCCCCACCTCACCAGAAGGTAACGTGCTATCAATCTAGCTCTGAGGTGACAAGGCCACTGATGTTTTTCTGTGGTGGTTATTTAATAATTAATTTTTCATTGCTAGTCTGTTCAATAAATGGATTGCAACATTTAAGACCGGTTTAATAGGTTTACAGGTCCCTTATAAATTCCAACAATGATAATAGTTAATAGGAGAATAATGAATTTGCGCTCAAAGATCTCAAGATCAATCAAGCAAATTACATCTGACCTAAGCTGTGGCTGCTGGGGTGGTTTTTGTTTGTTTGTTTGGGGATTTTTTATTTATTTATTTATTTATTTTTACTATAAAATGTACCCTGTGTGGATAAGCCTGTCTAGTGATTTGTTGAATTTCTTAGTGTTTCACTTGTCATATTAATTTAAATCTTTAATCTGAGGACGTGGAAGGCATATGAAGTGGCACATTAAATCAATATTATGTTGCAAACGATGTCTCTGAAGTGGGTGCCATTTTGTAGCGGAATGCAATAATAGGAATAATAAAAAGAAATTGTATTTTGATCTTTCCACATATGTTATTGCAATGCTGTTTACCCATTTTAAAAAACGTATACCTCTGCTTGTAAAAACCTTTCATTGGGCTTTATCACATACTCAAAATACAAAGTAAAAAAAAAAAAGAGTCCAGATGGGGAAGCCTTACCAATTACTATGAGGATTTGAGAGCATCAGCCCTACAAAGAAGGAGTCCTTTGCTTAACAGGAGTTTGCTTGGCACTTAAAATAGATGGTTCTTGGTCTTGTTAGAATTCATGGTAATCAGAGATAACCTCATTAAGAAAATTAATAAAGGAGGAAGCTACATTTGGTTTATCTGCTTGCTTTATATCTCACCCAGAGCCTGATTTTCCACTTTCCTTCAAACTTTTCTGTATAATCACTTGAACTGGAGTGATTCTGTCATTTCACAGCTGTTTCCACAGCTCTTTACTATTGCACACGCAGTACACTGGAAAGGGTTTCAAAGCACTGTTATTCATTCCTGGCTCTGAAACTATCTTACTGAACATCCATTCACTTCATTACCTATCTTGTATATCTGTATAATACAAATCAAGTTGATGATCACAGTAAAATTTTTGGATTAAAAATGCTGGATTAGAACATAGTATGTGAGGTTCACAACAGTAGGAAATTGGGGCATTCATTTTTCCAGAGCTTTAGGATCTTACTTAAGACCTTTTCTTTCCAGCTCTTTTTTTTAAGTAATTCTTCTTAGACAGGACATTGTCAAAAAATTTTTGATATAACCTGAAAAACAAGCAGAGGGTAGGGAAAACTCCACACAACAACCACATCTATTTTAATCTAGACTCCAGAGAAAACAACCTTAGGTAAGGCTACAAATCTAAACCAACCCCAGGTAACCAATATTTCTTGTGACACATCAAGGTATTTGCTTAGTCTTCTTCATTCTTGACATAAACAAGACTACCACCTCTCAAGCTTGCAGACAGCAATGTAGCAAGTAAACATTGCCTGGGCAGCAGTTACCTATGTCTGCTGCTCCAGTTTTCACGGAACAATTTCTAGAGAGAGCACAGGCTGTGTACCCGTGTGAAGGTGGAGAAAAGAAGAGCTTGGGAAGAGCAGTTGTTCTGGTTATTGCAGGTAGAAAGATAATGAACCCGGAATCTAAACTGTAGAGACAGGGTGGGAGGATATTGTAGCAAAATACAAGAAAAAAGCTTGGGCACAAGGGTATCATAAAACGATAAAATGAGGAGAAAAGCTGGTAAACCTCGATTGCTACAAGAGTTAATTATTTAGCCTTGATTAGTGAGAAGTTCATGTATTTAGGACAGGCACTACCTATCATTAGCTGGTAGGAGCCTGTTTCCAGTTTGGGCAGTACCTGATTAATAGTTGCTATCAATGTTGGTGTCTAGCCTGACAAAAGTAGGTATTTCACTACAATCAGGTGCTGCAAACTGGGTTTGCCATGCTGCAACCCATCAGTGTTGCCTGCTGTTATGGCAATATTTGCCATTTTCAAATTTGGATTCAAATAATAGAACCATAGAGTAGTTTTAGTTGGAAGGAACTTTTAAAGGTCATCTAGTCCAACCCCCTGCAATGAGCAGGGACGTCTTCAACTAGAGCAGGTTGCTCAGAGCCCTGTCCAAGCTGACCTTGAATGTTTCCTGGGATGAGGCATCTATGACCTTTCTGGGCAATCTGTGACTAACTATCTTGTGGTAAGAGACACTGGTGACCCATTTCTGCACACAGTGGTTGCCAGCCAGTGGCTGGCAGTGACCTCCTTTTCCCAATGGTGAGCAGTCATCACAGAGAAGGAATGGGCACTGACCAGTGAATGCAAATCGAACTTACTGCATAGCAGCTCACCAGTAGGGTATGGCCTGCATAGGCTCTTATTCTGGGGCAAGGAGATGCAGAACACACTTACTGCTTCCTGCCAGCTATAGGTCCGTAATTAGTTTCTGCCGTGACTTTGTGATTCACAGCAGGTGATTCACAGCAATAGTTTACTAGTGAAGTATGTAGTGACTTCAGACGAGAAGCCTGGGGCTGAGGAGAGAGAAGACAGGAAATGTAGTAGGAAAATGGGATTATTGTAGCTAGAAGAGAGAATCAGGTAGCAATTTTTTTTTCTTTCTTGGTAAAACAGAAGATGTAACAAATAAGATTTTGAAGTAGGAGAGAAGACAGGAGGCAGGAAGAGGGATTACAGAATGGAGATCTTAGATTGAAGTTTTAAGTGGCTCACCCCTTCATTTTCTTCATGCACTCTCCTTTAGTCTAACAAATGTCTTGATGTTGCTTTGACTGAAATCCACTTAATATTTAGTTTCTGGATACCCATGCAATTTCAGTGAAGTCATTCCTGAAACACAGTGGGAGATTCAAACTCAGTGTATATGGGCCTACAGATCAGTCACTAAATCCCAAGAACTGCTATTTTCTAAAGGGTGGGAGGAGCATTGGTGGGTGGCTTGACTGAAGATAAGCATTAAGAATAGGTATGATAATGAGATTTGTCCTTGATGTACAATAAGTGCACAGAAAGAATAGCAACAACAAACTTATGGAGTTGGAAATATATAGGGGGAAATCAGAATATTTAACAACTATTCTCTCTCATAGAAACAGTAGGAAAATTTATTAAAAGTAGTACCTTACTGATGGCTCCATATAGGCAAATGGAAGAGTATAGTAATTTGTTTCGTGGGTTTTTTACTTTATTTTATGAGGTTAGCAATAACACTGCAAACACTGCAGTGATGCAGAATGATAATGTGCAAATGTTTGCATGAATTAGTGGCCCTTTAAAATGCATCCTGATGCTACAGAAGTCAGGCTGGCATTTATTACACTAGTCCTTATTATTGAGGAGAATTTTACTTGATGTGTAAAATATCTTTTTGTGGTCTAAAATAAATTTTGAAGAGGGAATGACTAGAAATGGAAGAAACTATATTTCCGTACCTGTTAGAAGTGCAATGAAATAACTCTTAAGAAATCAGCAAGGTGTGAATTTTATTTAAATTGTACACTCGGTTCATTCCTATTCTCTGGGTATGTATCTCATATATAAAATTAACATTATCTCAGTTACAATGTCATCACCTTTAACTCTTCTTGTCTTGGAGCAAGTTATTTTCGTGAATTTGGGAGTGGAAAATCCTGTTCCTTGCACTCTGCCCAACACTTCTTTGATTTGGGCAGAGTGCAAAGATCTAAGCAGGAAACCTTTGTTGCTATGGACTGATAGTCCTTCTTTAGCCTATGCAAAGTACATTTCGTATTTTCTGTAGTGCTTTCAGCCTGATGTAATTGTAACCTTCTAGAAATTGGTGTTCATTCATTTAGGGTATGGAATCTTATGTCACTCCTTAAATACCTCTTATGGTTGGACATGCTGTTTAAAAGCCTGGGCTTGTTAATAAAGTATGGTATGTGAGGTGTCAGTTCATTCTATTTTAGGTTTATGAAAAATACCATTTCAGATCTATGGTACTGTAACATTTGAAAAATGCTGACTTAAAGACAATCACTGCGTACTTTTCCAGAGAATGCTTTGAAGACATTTGCTTTTAGAAAATCAGGATTTAGGCAGACAAAATAGCTCTTCCAATTTCATCTAAATTATTTCTTTTGTGCTGGTGAACTTTCAGAGGACTCTGGAGGTGTTTAAATGCCCACATAATAAATTCGATGTGGGTTATTGGTGCCTCACTTTAAACTTGTGTTCAACACATCACTTAATTTTTGGGGTTTTTTAAATGAGTTGCCAAACAAAAAACAGTAGTTAGGTTTTTGCTTACTGACTGAATTCCTTCATTTTCAGGCCAGGCCTCATAAAGGATCAGAGCGGTCATCCCTCAGGGTCCCTTTTAACAGTAGACAGTATCAGAGGGAAAATCAGTGAAAAATGAAAAGCTCCAAAATGGAAACGTAGCAGCATTTCCACTGAACCTATTTTATCCCATATTTCTAGTAGCAAAAATATGCATATTGGAAAGTTTATATTGTTATTAAAAAGAAAAAAAGATAATATATGCTATCCAGTGTAGCAGTCAATGCTCTTGTTATTTATATAAATACATAAAGCTCCTTAGAATCCAGCTGGGCTCTTAGCTTCAGTGGTGTTTTGAAGGAATATGATAAAACATGATTCCCAACACCAGCTTTCTCCTTTCCTGGCAATAAGCTACTTGTTATTATGAGAAGGCAGTCACTGTGGTCCTCTGGCTCTGACAGACCTGATCAAATAACTTCCTACCAGAAGTGACCAGCTTCTTATTCCCTGGGACAGAAAAAATGTGTTTCTTCCTCTCCACTCTATTAATAGTGTTTCGATTCTAATGGATTGGTTTGGTGAAATTGAATTCATACCTGCTGAAAGCACCAGCTCAGGCTTGATTCAGTCAGCCATATAGATCATTTATGGACTGTGGGCAGACTCAGGGCAATGCTTCTTCAAAAATAAGTAAGAAAGTATGATATGAACTCTGTATAAATCCACATCAGACTTATAACAGGTGGGTTGAAGTAAAAGTAATTTAGAAAAAAGATTAGTGTTCCTTTCCAGGAATATGCAGATTAATGAAGTAATTAGGACAGAGGGCCAGATCCTCAGGGCGTCGTAAATCATCATCACTTAGCTGAAGTTACTGAACCTATGCTGATTTATAACACCTACAGAATTGATCCAGTAGCAAATCCTTAGTGACAATGTTGGTGTTTTCTCCTGGTAATAGAGCTGCAGGCACCCAGGATGACAGCTGGTTTGAGGGGAAAGTTCAGAACAGCATACAGATAAAAGACAACATGCATATTTAGAGCATGTGGAGAACTTAACTCTGCAGAAGACCTTCTGGAGTTTCTGTGTTCAGTTCCTTTTTACTGTTGCAAGCAATGACATCATGCCATTCAAATTTTTTCTTAGAAATGAAGTGGTTGGTTGAGGCAGGATGGTATTTTAAGCACAGCATTACTCTGAAAAACAGATTGAACAGAACTTTTATCACATGCTGCCCTCTGGGTTTTTTTTTTTTTTTATGATCACTTTTGAATCTTTCATTTGAAAAAAGAAGGAGATTGTATATTGAAAAGGTGGTGTGAGGGATGTGCTGTGTGTGTTTTCGGCTGTGGGATCGATATAGATGGCCTATGTTTTTAGAACTTGTAGCATTGAGGAGCATGAGAGAAAGGCACTACAGCCTTGACCACAGCACTAAGTTGACTTGGTGCTTTGTAGTGCAGTATGAAGCTTCACTTAACTTACCACCCGAGGTATCTGTGCATCTGGGAATGGTCAGCACACGCCCGTTCTCTGTGCTGTGTCTACTGAGCAAGAAGTTTGGTCTGACTAATCTTTAGTGCTGGCAGCAATATGCAAAGCCAGAAGGACAACAGCTTGGCTTACAAGTAGCATGCTGAGTCTGCAAAGACCAGATAGATTGAAAGACTGTCTATTGACTTGTAAATTCAGGAAATTTGATAGTGAATCCCGTGGTGTACTGAAAATGCAAAAGTGTTCTGTACTGTTTATGAATGCAATTTACAGAATAGGATTACACTTTAGATGAAAATGAGCTTTTTATGCAGAAGTTCTGAATAAACTCTGGAAATTTATGATTAGTAATGAAGTGTAACCTCAGCTCCACAAACATTTGAAATTGTGTGTCACTGTTTTTAGCTAGAGATTTTTGCTTGCTTCAGTTACCAGAGGAGTGCACATGTGACGATGTGGTGTGCAGGAGGGAAGATGTGAGAGAAGGAGAGAAAGCAAGGCTTTTTTGATCTTCCAAAATGCACTTCCTGATTACTGATAGAGAAGATGGCAGGGATAAGCATTTGATTTTCATTCCCTAAACTCAATCTCTTTTAGTTGAATTTATCAAAATTTCCATATCTCCAGAGAAGAATGAAAAGGAACATTTTGCTGAGAAATGTGTTATGATATTTCTAGATGTAATTTTTTTTTTTTTTTCTGGCTAGCTTTGAGAGTCTGTGATTTTTTCAAATTCAGTTAAGGTGCCATCAAATCTTTGCAAAGCAATGTATACAGAAATTGACTGTCATGAAACACTAATAAAAGTTATCAAACTTGTTGTCTTTCCAAACCTGAATGTTCTTATTGTCCTCATCAAATACAGTATATTGTGAATGAGAGCTGCTTTATTTATTCAACTAAATTGTTTTGAAACAATAAGAATAACAAAAGATTCCCATGAGTATTTTGCTGGAAATCTATTATTTGCTCATCCTAAGAAAACCTTGGGTCTCCTGCAGTGGTATAGTTATATTGCAAATCTGGAGCTAAATCATGCAACACTAAAGACAGCTTCCCTATAGTAAACAGGTTAAAATATCTTAATATTTAATTGGTAAGTTTTGGGATTGTGATTTTGGGGCTTTTTGCTTGTTTTGTTTTTTCAGGGGTTTTTTGGAGGGGCAAAGGTGTTCTTTTTTGTTGTTCATTTTTGTTTTTAGAGACAGGTCAAAGAACTAAGGTCATGAAGAAGTTCACAGCAATATCTGGTAAATCAGGACACTGTGAGACAGGACACTGTGTCACTTGCAGAAATAACATAAATTCAGATGATATTCTAAGTATCAGTAGCAGTGCATGTGTGTTCACTGGCTTAGTATTCTTGAGGAAGTTGCACTGGAGGAGACAAACTCATCCAAGTCTTTAGCAAAAGTGTCAGAGTGAAGGAGCTTCAGAAGAATATGGGCTAATTTTGTATAGTGCTACTTCCATTATCATTTGCATTCATCACTATACAAAATTAGTTGGGGGATGAATTGCATAGTTTCTTAAAGAGCTCACATATGAAAATACAATTTGGATAATGAAATCTAAGTTTTAGAAACTGTTTGCTAGCTGTAGTATTTAATGGGAAACGGTACATGTTAAAGCAGCAGCAACACCAACACCCGTCGTTTTAGGATATTGCCCAATAAAGGGCTCTTTTTAGACATAGTATGCAGTAAAAGTGATTAATTGAGCCAAACTGAGTACACTAAAATGAGATTAAATTGGTAAGCTTGACTTTTTCATGGGTATGTGCATATTCTCACTATTATAGACTGAAACTCCCTTTTCATGGTAGTTGCGCTAATGTGAAGCTGTCCAGGTGTGCTGGATGCCACAAACTGTCCTCAATTCCCCTGGCTCCTACTCATCAAGCGGGAGTCTGTCTGTGGATGTACTTCTGTCTGTGCTTGATGCTGTGCAAGACAAGAGCTGAAATGGATCTGCTGTACTTCATCTGTGGTACAGAAGTTTTGATACTGTAATTTAATTTTAAGGAAGTTTTAATCCTTTTTGAACAGCACAATTCAATGTATGCGTGGAAAATCTGAGATGCTCCTTCTGGTTGCTTTGTGGTTATCTTGCTGAAAAAAATATTTAATTAGCAAAACTGGTGGTACACATGCCCTTAAGGACTTCTGAGAAAATGGGTTGAACAAGTCAAAATCTCAAGAAGAATTAAATCAGGGTAATAAAAAAAAAACAAAATGAGAGCAAAAGAAGATGAACTTCATTGTCTCCATGATTTAATAGAATGTGATTTTGTAGATCTTTGAATTTAATACCATTTTTAGTACGAGATTTAGAGCAAGTTATTTGATGAGGTCACTATAGTAAATTGTGATGTAAAAAGTACTGTGAAGAAAAATAAAAATCTGGAAGAGTTTTACACAGACTAAATTTTCATTAAGTCCTTAGAATATTTCTATTTTATTCATTGTTGCAATTCACCATAGTCTGTTTCTTTAAAAAGACAGCGACTAAGTAGTTGGGAAGAAGACTTGTATTTTGCATTGTTCTAGCCTCTGCATTTTTTCTTAGGTGAGTATCTGCAAAGAGAGTGGTTACCCTTATGCTGGGAGCAGCTGGACCTTGGATAGGAAGAGAGAGGGAAGAGGAAAGTTAAGACACATGATGAGACTTGCCATACAACAGAGACTTGAAGTTTGCTGGGCAGAGAAGGGAACAGAGGTGCAACCAGTTATAGAAAGGATGGAGCAAAAGGTTGCTCTGTTTTTTCCCTGTTATTTTTCTTCCCTAAGGAACAGTCACTTATATGGCGTTGTTTGCAATAGGCAAGCTATTGAAAGATAGCTGATCTGAGAGAAAGCATAAGAGACACAGCAGGCCAGAGAGAGGTTTGTCCTTAGTCTTTTCTTATTTTTCCATTTCTGGTACATTCAGAGGTTTTTTTCCCATGTTATGTATCTGGTTTTCCAAATTAATCTCTAATGCAGCTGAGTCTAGAGGAAAAAAAAAAAAGATAAAAAAGGGGGAAAAGAGTCTTATTTTGAATCGCTTGTAAAGATCACCTGAAAGAAAGAGAATGGGCAGGTTTGCTTCCAAACTGTTGCTGAATCAAGTCTAGTCATAGTCAAAAAAAAATTAAAATACAAGAACTTACTAGAGATGCTATGCAAAAATTTCCAGATGGCAAAGCCTCAGGAACTTTTAGCCTGATTACAAGAAATATGAATAACTGACTCTGATGGTTACCAAGACAGCAGCCACCATGTTTGATGACCTTTCCTTACCATCAAGTGGGTTTGTTGTAGATGTAAATGGAGAATACAGCCAGACTTACCACCAAGGCCAGTGTTGTGGGGGATTTCAGGTCTCACCCAGGGAACTGGCTACTGAAGGATTTTTTTCTTTTCGATAAATGGATTTTCACCTGAAACTGTGGGGGGGGTGTCAGGGTATTATCTTGGCATTTATCCTAAAAAAATACAAATTCTGTCTTAGCCAGTCTGGTGCTATGTACAGTGCACGAGTTAATCAGGAGCAGCCAGGCATGTCTGACAAGCACAATAACAAGCATGATAACTTGGAAGGTGTTTTCAGCATGTGGCATTTAGATATTTTGACAGTGTACATGTTACAGTTTTGAAGTACCTTACGTAATGCACTGTGGGGACAGTGATGGTATAGACACTTAGTAAGGAAATATCTACGATATTGACAGCTACAGGTGAGTAACTGGGCCCAAAAATGCCTGTGACAAAACCTTAACATATCACAGTGTCTAGGTAGATGAATATTCTAAAAGTAGGACTGTACAGTCAGAATGCATGTGGGTATCTGTCTTTCCATAAATGCTGGGTTTAGGGAAATTTTCTCAGAGTTATGGTCTCACTGGATCTGACCTTTTTAAGACCGAAACAAACCTAAAATACCAAGTTTTTCTACCTCCCTGTGCACTACCTCCAGTAATTTCATAAGGGCAGGCAGCTCTCTGACAGGTATTTGAAGTAACAAGGTTATTTACCTTAGCTATATACATGTCATCTAAACCATTAAATTAAGAATAGATTTTATGTATTTTCTTAGAAATGTAATTATATCTTCATTTAGATGCAGGCTGGCAATTAATGTGAAAGAAAATACAGGATGATTTGATATAATTTGCAGCTAGACAATTCAGTGAGTTGGGTAGGGGATAATAATATGTTCTTCAGTTTTTGTGTGTAGCATATTAGAATGAGCTTGTGGCTTAAAGCCTTTTCCAGCCATCTACAAACAACAATTTTCATTCACTGTGATTAGGACTGAGTTTGATGTGAGGTCAGCGGCTGATTCACTAAGAAATTTGACCTCCTTTCAGTGTCTTATTTCAATACTAAATTCTATCCTTTTTATCTTTTGTCCCATCAGCTGAGTTCACATCTTTGTTCTGCGTATGTGTAGAGGCTTTTCTACTAATTTGTGGTTTTGTGTAGTCAACAGTACTCCCTTTTATATGTATAGCTATAAACCCTTCTCTCTACTTACAAACATCAAATTCTCTTGGCCTAATACTCTGTATATTAACTGATATTTTGTCTCTAGAAGGTAAAGATAATGCTTCCCATGGAAGAGCTGAGCTCAGTTCTCACAGGTGTGTATACATCTCTGTATACATCCATGTTTAATTGATACTTAGAAGAGATCCAGAGCCTTTCCTGCAACTTCTGTGCAGCCTCAAGTCTGTAACAGAATTGTGACAAACTTTGAAATGTATGTTTTACAGAGAATTTGTCAAACTGACTTTCTATTTGAATTCCAAATTGGATGGGTAATGCCGAACTTCTTTTTCCTGCAATTTGTATTTTTAAAATATTTTGAAAGATGAGAATGAAATTTATAAAAGGTTGACAGGAACAGGGAAATCTGGCATGACATTAGTTTATCATACTTTACCAGTCAGCCTATATCTCATACTTTTTTTTTGTCTCTGTATGTCATAACATTTTTTACCATGTGAAGTATGCATGACACTCTTATTCTTCCAGTTTATTTTATTATAGTTCGTGATGTTCAAAGAAAAATTTTATTTTGGATATTCAAAGTTTTGATTGTCTAGGCATTTTTTGGTATGTAAAGTCAGTCTTACTGAAGTCAAAAGCTCTACTTTATTTGAAGATCATAGTTGTTCTTTTTTATTATATATACCTATTATGGTATTAATGAATATAATTTAGGCTATTGAACCTGGTAATTCTTTGGATGAGTTCACAACAAGGGCACATTGGGCTGAATGAGGAACTGTAAAACTTTAGTCAATAAACCAATTAATGTGTCAGTAGTGTACACTATTAGGCAGCAGTGCAGTGCTGAGCATACAGCAATCTTTAATGTTTAATCTGGAAGAGGAATAAGATATTACTATTCTTTTTTATTTCTGCTTTTTAAAAAAAAAATAAATTGATGTGAGAGTAGTGGAAAGTAAGAGCAAGTTTCTTCAAATTATTCTTTCAAATAAATCACTTTTGAATAGGTCCTAGCTTTAAAAAACAACAACAACGAAGATAAACACTGAAAACAGTGTAATTAAAGAGATTGCTTCAGCTTCTTAAAACGCAATTTGTTTAGGAAATTAAATGCCTATTATAATATTCTGAGTGCTATCAATGGAATTAAGTGAGGTTTTTATTTTCAGGAAATGATAAACTGTGTTGCAGACTATGCCACACCCTGCAGTTTCTCTCCCCCCTTAAGATTAAGAGCCTCAAGTATCATTAACAATCAAGGCAGGCTTTCCTACAGGAACAGTATCATTACAAATAAGTAGCTTAGCACTCCGTGCACGTTAATGCACAGAACAAATCCTAGCACTGATTTGCGAGCTCTAAAACCCATTAGGACACAGGCCCCAAAAGGGGCAAATCACCGAAAATGTACTAATTGTCAGTCAGGCTCTTCAGAAAGACTTTGGGTCAATGCCAGGCATTTTTAACGTTTTCAGTAAGTTAAGACTGAGTTTTCTGTTTGGTTCACTCAAAGGAACTTGTAGGTAGAGAATTTGTTTCATGCATGTGTATATTGAAACCTTATGGATTTATGTGAGGTTTTGTGTTGAAAGAAAATCCGTATTTAGTGATTTCCAGAGTATTATTGGGATAGGAAGGACTATCACATTGTGTCATTTCTGAAACCTACAGTCAGCTTGTGCTTGGGTCTTGAACCTGGCCCAGGTTGTATCACCATTGTTACTTGCCTGTCCGTTGTCGGGGAGCTGAAAAGCAGTCAGCGTAAAATAATAAATGAGTAAATGTTTACACCGATGTCATGCCTGCTGCACTGCAGACGGTCTGGGGCGGGGAGCTTCTCTGTGAAAAATGGACAATGTGTGAATTTATGGCTCTGTCAGGTCATTCTCATGTCTAAGGGAATGGGTATAGTGGCTATCGACCTGCAGAGAATTTATATCTGGGATTGACTATCGTTTTTCAGTACAATGGATTGTTTCTCACACGCCTCATAAATAATGTGCAGCTTTTCATTCAAACTGATGAGTATACCAAAAAGTTGTATTTTCTGCTTTCTTTCTGCTTGGTGTTCAAACAGTGATGACATCTTGCCACTTTCTTCTGCTGCTTTTATATCTATGAGGCCTGAGAGAGAAAAGAAGATCAACAGCTATAGAAGTGCCTACTTGCTTATTTTTTTTTTAAGCAGTCAGAAGCCATCTGTTAATGGATGTTACTGACACTGTCTCTCATCCTGGCTGAGTCAGTGGTGATGGGAATCGTTCTCTACACTTTGGCATCTCAGGCTGAAAAGGCTCCAGAAAGGTGGTAGAAACTGAAGCTTCCACTAAGTAAATGGGATGTTCATTGGCTTCAGTGAAACTTAATCCATTTTTACAGTACTGGATAGACTGCCAGGGGTTTTAAAGCACATATTCCTTTAAATAAGTTATTAATTCGTGTATGAACTGAAAAAAGCAACCACTCATAGTCAGGTAATTTTGTTCTATATAGCTAGAATAAATCCATCATTTACCCTTTTGGTGAGAAGACTGTAGTCCTCTACCACTGTTTCTTTCAGCTATGTTTGTGGGAGCAGGGGAGAGTGGGAGAAGACAGGGTGCCTCAAATAATCATAAAAATTCGTTGTAGGTGTTTCCATCCTACATTCTTTGTGAGCAGGCTTCACACAGGAATTTGTGGAAAACGTTGACCACAAAACTTGTGGCTTTCAAAGTTTCGCGGGGAAATCAGATTTCAGTATTAGGGCTATGGAGCCTCTTCTGGTGTGGCTGTCTCTCTGGCCTCTTGAGAGCCAAGGTAGTATTCACTCCTTTTCTCTGCTAACCATGTTGGACCCCAGATCTGTCTGCCCACTTAGTGCTTGTACTGTGGCAAGCCACATCAGGGACAATACTGCAGCTTAAGGAGGCATTCCCGGTTTAGCTTGAAGTGAGCCAGCTTTGCTTTTGCTGGGAATGTAGCCATGGGAAGCATGGTGGCAGCTGTTTGCTGAAGTACTTACTCAGAATTTGCTTCATTGGGAAGTCCTTCATGGACTGATATAATGGATACACTCTCACATCAAATGTGGGTGGTAGGAAATGCTGCATGGTTTACACCATAGTGGTAATACATCTCCTGAGGATTTGCACCTCACAATGCACTGAGAGCCGAGCATGAGTTTGTTTGTATGCTTGTTTGTTGTTTTTTTTTTTTTTTTTTGGGTGGGNGGTGGGGGGGATTGGTTTTGGTTTGTTTGGCTTTTGGGGGGGTTGTCAGTTTGTTTGTTTGGGGCTTTTAAGGGGGCTGTGTTTCCTTTGGATTTCTCTTCAGCTTCATTCTCCATCAGAACAAAGATGTACCCATTCTTAAGGTGTAAAACTATATCTTATTGTGTTCATCTCAGTGAGAAAATTCCTTTCTACTGATTTCTAATGCTTTACCTATGCTATCATATGGATGCAAGTACTGCATGGGTTTATGTTACAATGCATTCCTCTGCATAATAAGAAGAAGTTTGATTTAAAAAGGCCTGAAGTGGATAAACAAATAGGTTTTCTTTTTCCTAATCTTTATTTTAGTTTATTTTAGCATTCTTCAAATGTGTTTTAACTGCAGTATATTAATTTAGATTTTTTCCCCCCTGTATCTTTGCGAAGGCAGATTATGGTTGCAGTTGTAGTAGATCACCAATCAACACTAAAATATTTTGCCTGGAATTTGAACTCTTAATTTCAGGGTTAAAGGATATTTGGATTAGGTTTGGTTTGAATTATTTCTTCCTCCTGTTTGAGGGAAATACAATTAAGGCTGAAACAAGATCTTTTCTTTGCTTAATAAAGAGAGAACAGTGTATCCGATATGTGTATCTTTATTCTCAAAGTCTCAGAAGTGAATTCATTACAAGGGAAGCTAAAGCAGTGATTCAGTGATAAGGCAGCATGCTTCCACATGGAAGATTTAAGTTCAAATTTATAGCTTTTTCTCTATGATTTGGAGTAGCTGCTAATAAGCAGGCATACTGTAATTTCTTAACCATTTTCCCCTTGTCATACACTGAATTGCTGTTACTGAAAATGTGTGCAGAACCTCTGGTCAAAGGTGAAACCTTTTCAGGAGTTCCTGCACTGAACACCTCCTATCCCATGGCAAGAGACCATGCTAATACAAAACACTCTAGAAGTGCAGAGTGAAAATATTTTTGAATGCAGGTCCCATGTTAGCTGTGTGAGACATTTTCATGGTAGGATTTGGGGTTTGTTTTTTATTGTATTTTCACTTGAAAAGAGAACTTAACTGTAGGTGAGCAGTAATACTTCACCAGGCTTTGCTTGCTATAGCCTGCTAGGCACAGTTCCCTTGGGAGCAGCATACTCCCCTCAGATGCCTCTGAACAGACAAGGTTTCTTTTCCTTGACCCACGGATTTGATCCCAATCTACAGGGATCCTGGAGCGCAACTGATACTCTCTCCCTTGATCCATCTGAAAGCATATCGTGTCGCCATACAGCTGGTGGGCTTAGACAATGTATACACATAAAAGACTCAAATAAAAATCTCTGACCTTGTTTGCTTATTCTGGCATGGTCTTTTTTATCCATTATGAAACTGAGATCAAATGCACGGTGGTGCTGAAAGCAAAAGGCCTGTCATGGACAACCAAGGGAATGCGTGTCCACTGATGAGGATCAGTAGAGGAGTTACATCTGACTAATGTGATGCAGAGTTAAATATGCCTCAAGCTTCCATAAATTTGAGTGACAAAGAAGCCTTGCCATTCTTTGAGAGCTTCATCCTTTATGAATTGGTAAACTCTTCACAGCGTAGTACTTCCTTTTCACATCCCTCATGCCAGTGTAAGTTTTGTGTCTAATCCCTTGGATTCTATCAGTGTGTCTAAAATGCATCCCATAAGCTCAGTGAGAGCTTACATACAGTATTTGGAATAAGCAAGTAGGATTTCTTGAATAGTACTTAATTTGAAAGAATTTCCATGCATGATACTCTGGTCAAAATTGTGTTGTTAGCCTGTAAATTTCTCAAGAGAGGGAAGATTATGTGTTCATGATTTACACAGAAAAATTATTCTTCTTTATACTGATATTTGCTCGTAGGTTGGGTTTTTTTTTTTTTTTTTTTTGCTTCTTCTTAAGAAAGGTTGTGTATTTAGAGATGGCTGTAAGTATGTATATTTTTAATTGTGTAATGGATATGATGCTGTGCCACTCAGAAATTATATGCTGTGATAAAGCACTGAGCTGAGATTTGGTCCTCAGTCTCTTAACTTTAAAGATTTTGAATAACCCTTGGTAGCTCACTTATCACTGTAATTAATTTCACATCTGTGAAGTAAAAGTGATCCTTTTTCTCTTCCTTACATATTTCACTGTTAAATAGATGAAAGATATTTTTTTTAAAGCATATTTCTATTAAACAAATTGAGCTAGCTGTATCTTATCTGGGTTTTCAGTTAATCCTCTAATTTACTCAAATGAGATTATTGAAAGTAAGAAAGTCCTTTTTCACTGTTGTAAAACAGTAAGGAGAAATAAAGTCTTTTTAACTATAATAAAAGTAGGAATCATTATTACGATTTTTTTTTAAACAGAGAGCTTTATTCTTGCATCACTATGAGGACAAATCTTTCTTTTTTTTTTTCTCCTTTTCCAAAGTCAAATTCATTTTTCCATTTGTATCCCATTGATCATTTTGGGTTCTGCACATAAAAAACATAATGCGTGCTAAGATTAATGTGTATTTGCATTTATATGGAGCAACATATACATTTTTAATGCCTTGCATTCAAATTATAGCTTAGACTATTTTTATTGCTCTCCTGACTGTGGAACTCATGCTATTTCATCCAGTGAGTGATTCAGTCTCTAAAGTCTGGCAAAGCAAATAAACATCTTACAGCACAGTGAACAACAATGTTGTACCTTTCAGAACAGCAGTATTACCTTTAAATCGCTAATTTGTCTTCGCAGGGCTTGATATAGAATAGTGCATTGTATTCAGTCTTGGTGCATATTGTTACTAGAATGAGTATTCAGGCAGCTTAGCAATGAGTAAGAGAAAAACAAAGTTCTAGCATATTGTCCCAAAACCTAATCAGCAAGTCACTAAATAATCAAATACTGGGGTAAGGTCTGGGAGCAACTAATGATTTCTGAAATGAAGGCTCTGCCACACTATGTAAAGTGGACTCTTTCAGAGTTTGACAGCAGCTGGGAAGATGTTTTTAAAATTATAGTTTTGTACCATTACACCTACTTTTTACCATAAGAATGCATTTTCATTACCTATTAAAGTACATAAACCACTTCAGCTTCCAGCATAAATGCAAGTATACATTTAATTTTCAAATACATTTTCTTTTGCCTCTGAATGTGAACAAAAGTGGTTTCAGTGATTTTAACTAATGGAAATATCCTGGAGTAGGATTTGGATTATTATATAAATCCTTGATATTGTTCTGAGAGCCAAATAAAAATACCAGAGCTAAACTTCCAAATATCTTTCATCCTTTTTGACAATAGCATATGTATATGCTGCAGTTTCTAAGTTTAGGGGCATGCAAAATTGGGGCCTGATTATACAACAAGCACCTATTCTGTATGCTCAGTGATCAGCATTATTAATATTGTGTCTGCAGTAATGGCTATTAATGCTGCTATTATTCTAAAATAAACAGAATGGAATAATTCAGTTCAAAGGATCCACAAGGATGATCTAATCCTGGATGCCTGTTGGAGTTAGCTCTCGGATGTAACTTTGGCTGATTCTGAGAGAGCTGGGCAAGACTTAAAATAGGTAAAATCTTTTATCTAAGAGGTAAATATTCATAAAATTATAGAGATCATAGAGGTCATATATATACAGATAGTATTTGCAAGAAATGAGTTTCATACTAACTCAAAATTCAGGACATCTACCTGCTGGCAAGGTCAAATTGCAGAAACAATTCCTAGCTAATTGGAAAAGAGGAACAGCAAACTGTTTACTTTGCACAGATCACAAAGTTACTCAGCTAAAGGCATTGAAATATTTTTGATACATGCTGATATGAAGATTTCCTAAAATCAGACAATATTTTGAAAACTAGAGTTAGATTTGTTATTTTGATTTTTTGGTGAGTTTTAGTTGTGTGAATAACAGCTTATAAAAATTCCTGTTGTTTGTTATAGATCAATCCTTGCCTTTCCCTAAAACATTATGATTTTTATCTTTGTTACCATGCACATGTTGAAAGTTTCTTCTTTCACCTACAGGAATTTCTGTGATTCTAAGTGCTACTGGAAGACAGTAAGCTTAGGTTGGATGTTAGGAAGAAATTCTTTACTGTGGGGGTGGTGAGGCACTGGAACTGGTTGCCCAGAGAAGCTGTGGATGCCCCATCCCTGAAAATGTTCAAGGCCAGGTTGGCATGGTCTAGTAGGAGGTGTCCCTGCCCACGGCTGCGGGGTCGGAAAGAGATGATCTTTAAGGTCACTTCCAACCTAAACCATTCTGTGATTCTATGATTCTACAGTATACAACAAGCAACCTTAATTTAAAAGACCAGTGGAGGTGTTTTGGAAGGTTTTCTTCTTAAATTGATAAAAGAATATTCAGACAATCCTTTCTGCTAGTGTTTCTGTGTAATGCTGAAACCTTAAGTCATTGAAGTTGTTAAGAAATGGCTGTGACTATACCTATGCACAGCAAAAAAGCTTAAAATATAAGAAAAGCATAACTGTGTGAGCTTTTTAAGATTTATTGTTACTTATAAAGATTGTTTTAATTTCTTTTGTACTGACTTTTTGTTACTTTTTCATGTACGTTTATGCTGGTAGCTGATTTTAGGTTCTGAGGTTCTGCTTCAGTACTATACATTTTTATGTGAAAGAAGAATCCCTAAAATTTAGAATTAGGAAAATGTACATTTATGCCATATTTAAATCACTTTTACTAAAATACGAGTTGTTTTCTTTTTTTATTTTTCTTCTGGAACAAGTCAAAAATGAAAGGCTGACTTTGAAATCAGCTAAGTCCTAGTATGATTTTACTTTTCATGATGAGTAAATATAGAAGGAATATCCTAGTAATTTTTTTCTTTTGTTTTCTTAGGGAAAATAGTTTGCAATGGAATAGGAGATTTAAGGAGATGCTTAGGAAACAAATATCACTATAAGTCAACAGATTTTCAGCAGGCTGTTTGCTTATAGAGCCTTTCAAGGCTCTATAAGACAGTGAGACAAGGCTCTGAGACAGTGTGGATAGGCAGTGTCTCACCTGACCAGCATCTTTCTGGAGTAAATAATCCGAGCCATTTTTCTTAGTGATGCTTATGGAATGTTCTGTTGTGCAGGTAGAGAAATAGCATGTCTTTATTGCTCCAAGGGAAGCTGAAGGCAATCATGTTGCATGAGATTTTTGAAAGACAATTGTATATGAGTCAGATATCACCTGCATTCAAAGTCAGAGACCTTTTGACTTTCAGTTTCTCTCCCTTGTAATAACTTCTTTGTATTTGATTACTGAGCCTTTTATCTCTGGAAACTTTTGAGATAGCAAAATACTGTGTCAAAAGCAAGTGGAAAATTTTGAGATGCGCCTTCAAGTGCTGGTCTGGCAAGTGTGTAAGTCAGTATCTGTGTGCAGTACAGACAGCTGGAGATAGAGTTGTCGGCACGGGGGAAAGGTCTGCCGGTGCATACTGAGAACCTACACAAGCTTATAGAAGTTCTAATCCCTAGTCCCTAGTCAAGATGAGAAGTACCATTGCTTTATAACTGTATGTTGCATTTCTTCTTTTGTGTTGTTTCAGTCTGTTTTGAGAATTAATTACACAAATATTTCAGTGAAGTGGGTTTTTTCCAGCATGAGTGATCTCCCGCACATGGACAACCTTAAAATAGCTATTACACTGGTTTGATGGACAGGAACGTGATAGGAAAACTTAGACTAGCTTGGAATTCCCAATTAAATAATATGACAGTTAACTTTTAAGGCCAATGACATTAACCCAGTGGTGTATTAACAGGAATGACTTCAAAGAATAAGTGACATCTCATTTCAAATAATTTCCCAAACGTCCAAGAATATCATCTCTGTGTTTGCATATGTTGAGTAAAATTGAATCCCTAGATAGTTGGTCATTATTCATTCTTGTGGAAACTATTGAAACTGCTCTTACTCAAGCTCTTACGCAGTTTAAGAGTGCTCTGATTTCATCACTGGTATGTTTTTGTTTATCAATGCTTTATCCTTGTTCTTCAGCTACTCTATAAATGATGGGTTTCAGAAAGGTTTTGAAAAGTGAAAACGTAACATTGTTCTTTGGAGGGTTATTTCGTTCTGTCCCTGTGTCCTCTCTACCATGCACAGTCTGAGATTTATTTTTGAAATGCAGCACTTGAAAGTGTTGCTGTGAGGCTTATACCATGCTGCCTGTTCCTCCTCTCTCTGTGGGAAGTCCTGGTTAGGCCTCAGGCTTGTCTCACACATGCACCAAATTGTCATTCAGAACAAGAACACAATGAGCTACTATTGCTCAGAGTGTAAGCTTACATTTTGGTATCTTTCAGTTGGAAGTGCTTTAATTCCTACTAACTCAGTGGGTATTTTTCATAGAATCATAGAAACTAGGATTCCTAAAAGCCAATTGGATTGTGTAGCATCAGCCTAAGCTATAACAGGAATTTTCTAGACTGATCTGAAAAAGTGAAATCTCAAATCAAGCAGCTTTTGCCTTTCACCTTACTAGACTGTGGGGGGTTTTTGTGTGTGAAATCTGTTTTTCTTTAACTTTTCTTTCTTTGATTTCCTTGATTCTTATGCTTAGCCTTCAAACAGCTTTTGTTATGTGTCTTAACTGGTTTTAAGTTTTAAGCCTTTAAGGGTTTTAAGCCTTCATCTTAGAGGTTGATATTACAAAGGAACAAGTTAACAAGAGCTGGAAACATTATTAGATATTGAAATACTTGGAACAAGGAGGAGATATAATTGACCGGTCTTCATGGGAATTTACAGTTACTATTACCAACTAAATTAGTGTGCATGTGTATTTTAATGCATAAAAAGTTTCATTTAAAAAACATGTGCTTTTACAATATAGCAGTATGCAAAACTATCAGCTATTAGTCAATATTTTAAAGTTGTCATATATTTCAAATTTTCTAGTGCTGACAAAATGAGATAATTTACGAGGCAATTTGCAGTATGGCATAAATATATAGCATTCATCAGATAAAAATGGTTGCTGAGGAATTATACCATATTTAGTAGCATTAACTTTTTTGCCCTTTACCTAATGGCATAAAAATGCTTCTGGAATGAAAATAGGTTTTTTCTTGAAATATATCCTCCATTAATATTGCTTGTAATTTCTGTTATATGTATCACCAATTATATCTTGGCACTTTGCCTATCACAGTGGATATGCTGTTAGAGTTGCAAATCCATTTAATCTAGAAGACCTGGTGGCCTGGAACAGTGCATTACATTTACAACAGAGAGAGAGAGAGGACTTAGGGAGAAATGCAATTTTCCAGAAACTCTTGCTAATGGAGATTGGATGCCTACCAGAAATGATGCTAAGGAGATCTGAGGTATGAGAGCAACAGAGAGAAAGAGACCTTCTGCTCAGTTGCCATTCAAGCTGTAACCTGCTATGACAGTTGTCAACATTGCCCTTTCTGATTTCTCCCGGTTGTATTCCATTTGTTATAAGCACATCAAAGAGACGCCTGCTGGGGAATCCAGAGGAGAGTCACTGCAGGAGGCTGGCTAACAGATTTAGTCAAAAGTATCCTTGCCCCCTGCTATGAGCAATAATTTAATGATGTACTTCACAACAACAATATCAAAACAGGTATGCCCCTTGCTTTCAGTGAAGGGAAGAGGTGAGAAGAATGGGCTTCCAAAATGCATCACGTAGTTTTTTTGGAGCTGGAATGTGGGCCCCTGTCTTTTTGTCTTGTTACAGTGAGCAGAGTGCAGAATTAAGTTAAAAGCTTGACCTGTTATACAAGATGTTTGAAAGCAAACAAACACTGCAAGGTTTTCTTACTGACTCCCCAAAGAATGTTTTTTCCCTCTTTGAAAATAAGAGGTAAGAAAGCCTGTCTCTAAGCAGAGGGGTAGGTGTTTTTTGATTTGTTGGGGTTTTTTTAATTTTAAAGGGAAGATAGGTATTACTAAAGCAGTAGACAAAGGGTAATGTATAAATCTCAAACTATTTTGTGGAATGTCAGATAAAAATTAGTGGAATGAACTAATAAAAGACCTTCAATGTATTGGAAATATGTTTAAATAAAGGTAGTAATTCCACATACAAGATATCTGAGTGTCTTTCTCTTGCTGGTTTAGAGAAGGGACCATTGTGCTCTCATTGCTAGAGTGGAATAACATATATAGCCAAAGAATCACAAACTATTCATTAGAATAAAGCAGTTTGTTTTCTGAAAACAGCTGATCAGATCTGTGGTACTTGTTTGGGCGAGCAACTAAAAAGACACTTCTGTAAAGTACATTGTAGCCTCAGCTGAAGCAATGGGGCTTCGTGATGCAGTGATTTTCCAAATATCATGCAATGGTTACTCAGTGGTATCTCCTGCAAACTCAGGTAAAACCACTAAATGACTGCTAAAAGAACTGCACAAAATGCACACGTGCACAGGAGAATCATCCACTGAAGTACTGAGAAAATAGCATTACCTGGTGAAGGGCTAGGTATTTTTGTTATATTTTGCAAATCCAGTTAACTGTCTAAAATACAGACACGTTAATACCTAGCACACATTTCACAGGCACAGACTTAAATAATTAACTTCTGAGGACAAAATTATTCTTGTATTAATATCCTATAGGCTTCTTATAGATCAGTGCCAGTCTTTTAGATTATTCACTAGAGTTTACAAAATCTGTTGTTCTGTGATCCTAATTTAGTTTCTTTTTCAAAGAGAAACTGTAGGAGGCCATCACCAGTACACTAATATGTGGCAAGCTGTTACTAATATCAAATCAGAACTCATTAAAACACAATGCTGGAGATATCAATCCTTTATTAAAGTCAGGTTATGCCAGTGCATTTCTGTCAATGAAGAAGGTGAATAGTTCACTCAGGATTTCTAGTGCAGTTGCTCATAATTAGCCTACAGGATGTTGAATGTCGGTTTGTTACATATTTAGACTATTTACACCCCAGGGATCTGAGAATTTAGTTTAACATATCATATAATGGACCTTCCCATTATATCCTGACTTGTTTCCAGTTTTTCCTCTTCTTCCAGCAAACAAGGAAATCTGTTTTTTACTTACTTACTTAAAGTACTTTAAGTTAAAAATCTCTTTTTTACTTACTCTTTTCATGCAAACCAGCATTATTGAAATGAATTTGATCAATCTCATTTTCTCACTTTTTCTGGATCCTAACTATGACTTTTAAGCTTCAGAGGAAACAGACAGCTGGCTTTGTACCTTGTAGGAGTGTGGATATCACTGAAGTCTAGATAACATTAATGTGACTGGGAGTTAATTTGCTTGTCTACGTGCTCTGCATTGTGGGGTGCATCTTTAGGTAAAACAGTTGTGCTGGAAAAGCAGTCTGCCTTCAGAGCTGGGTAGTATGAATAAGAGGAGATAAGAGGATTCACAGCCAGAATAATTTCTAACTGATGCTGTTAAACCTTGATTTAGGATATTTCTGCACAGCTTGGCCCATGCTCACAAAATGAAACTGGTGGACTGTGCTGAGATCATAGGCAGTGATTAAACATTTATAGTTAACGTAGTATACTATGGTATTGCTGCTGCCCAGAGGCAAAGAATTGTAATGCAGATTCGGTATTGCTGCTGCAAGAACTCTAAAACAAAAGGAGACTTAGAGTCTCTCCTTTGGTACTGGCTCCTGGCTATTTTCAAAACTACATGTATTCATCTTCTATTCTTCTTTATTTTAGTAGGGGGTAAGGGGGGAAAGTAAGTGAAGGCTGCTAATAATGCTTCAAAACCTGCAATTTCTGTCCTTTGTCTGACCTTTGAGTCTGTCCTCTGGGTCTGTCCTCTACTTCAAGTTTACTCTTATGTATATTAGGTTACTCTGCTTTTGTAAACTGGTTTATGCAATTAATAGAAGTATGTAGCTGTGCTGGTGGTGATGGTCCAGTTGCAAGATAGGTAAATGAATTAGAATGCCTGCTGTTAGAGGGCCAGAAATTATTGTAGACTTACGGATTTTAAAAACATTCCTGTCATATCTGCGATCGCTTTAGGTGCATATATGACAATCATGTTTAAAATGTGCGTGTGTCTTGTTTATTTTTAAGTGATTATAAGAAATGATTTCTTGACTGCCGGCAGCAGCTGGTATTATTCAAGAGTCCCGTGTTTTGCTTTGTTTGTATTTATTTGCATACCAGAGACTACTGTTTGCATAATAAAACCACTTCTAGTTTAAGTCCCTGTATGGCTGATTGCACACACATCTCAATGTGGTACTTTTTTGTGCTAGGCTGAGATCCAGTTCAGCTTTCTCTCTCGCAAAGTGTTGACTTGGAAATGTTCACTGTATCTGAAGAAAACAGAAGGGTCACAGCAAAATGCTTTTGATGCTAAGTGTCGTAATTGTTACACTTCGGATTTCCTGATGGCTGGCAGATTGGTGGAAGAGGAGGTGAGGAAGAGATTTAAGGACACAGATCATCATCTTCATGATGCACCTGTAACAATTATGATAAGCAAGCACTAGTTTACTGCAGTAAATGACGTTGAGAAAAGAAAAATGCTAAAGTCTCTTATAGGAGGAAATTCTGAGATGAGATCCTGTGGGACATACAGAAAATATTTAAACCTGTTTTAGTCTGCATTCACTGCTACAACACTGGAATTACAGTTCCAAAATCACTCCGTAAGCACATATACCATGTGGTTAGAGAGGACTTTTATGATGAAATTACATAACCTGTGATATGATTAGCTACTGCCATACTTGGGCCTAACAATTAATATGATTTAAAAAGAAGTACCTGCTGGGGAGGCACCTACTGCAGGGGTAATTATGCATTGGTAAGTTCTTAATTCACATGCAGCTGAATATAAGCAAGTCTGAAAGCTGAGCATGACTTTCTCTGGAAAGGATTTGAGATTTCAACTACTTTCTTAGAGAAAACCATGGTGCAATTGGTCCCTGTGTGAGATAAATGGCACCAACTCAAAAAAGAAGTGCTGCTGCTTTCTTAACTGGTGTTTGTATTTTTTATGAAATTTAGCTATCCTAAGAATTCCTTGAGTGGCAGCCGTGTTCCACAAGCACTTGACTCATCAACATTTGAAAAAGGGAAGAAGAACACGGTGGTTGGCCAGAAAAATACAATTAAAAGCAACATCCTGTTTTAATGCAGAGTTTTGAAAACAGGGATGACCTTTAAAAGTTGTATTGTCTTTTTGCTAGCTTATGACAGAATCTATATAAGCCCGATTTGTCACAGCACAGCATCATCAGTTGGGAGATTTGTGAAACTTCTTGCTGTTGCTTATCTTGTTCTTTTTTATCTTGCTCATTTCTTTCTGCTTTAGTGTTTATCCTATCATTCAACATAAAGACAACTTAAGCTTCACCCACTGTGAGGAAAAGGGAAGAAATGCAAACCCACATCTACATGAACATCAGCATGTCAGAGAAAACAGGCATTTGTATGAGAGGAGGATTAGTGAGTTTTTTCTATGGAAAAGGAAAAGAAGAGATGGAACAACCACAATACATAGAAAATGAAATTAGGGCCTTTATGGTTAATGCCGTTACCAAGTGCGGGTGTGGCATAAGGGTTAGGGCAGGGTATTGGGATTAAGATCTGTTGGAGACATAGGAGTTTCTTCAGTTGATTTATCCTTGACCTTAGGGGACTTTTTTTGTGGCTTGCTTTGCTTGACTGTATCCTAATACAGGGTGTTTTGTTTGTTTTGTGTGAAGGTGGAGGAAATTCGTTGTTTGAAAAATACTTTGAAATTCTTGGATGGAGCCAAGTGACTCTCACTGCAGGCAGTTGGCAACATTTTTATACTTGTGCTCTGTTCAGAAACAGTGAAAGACAGGTAAAAAGTAACGCCTTTCATACCTTTCACTGTCTTGCAATGTGTGTAATCATTTACTGTGGTGTAATGTGAGTGTAAAAATGCTACTGAACTAGAAGAAAACAGCATTTTATGCTTATTTTTTCCAGTTACAGATCACTACACAATGATCAAAAACAGTAGCAAGTCAGGCTTTCCTGGTACATACAGGGTACCCATACTGGACAGAGTATGCTACTGTGCTCACAGATTCCCTTGAGAAACCCTCTTGAAGAAGACATTTCTCGTGGGAAGTTTCTAAGCAATCGGACACAACCTTCCTTTGTCTGTACAGTCTACCTCAGTGATGGCTTGAGACTTCATCTTGAAGGTGGAGTAGGAGAACATGCTATAATTGCTGAGATAATCATGCCTGAATTATCATTGGTCATTCATCTGGTTTATTGCCTCCTCCTGGGTGTGTGCAGTACCTCGTGGTGATAAGAGTTAGACTGTGCTATCTTGTGTTGAGCAGTAAACCTGGCTCCAGACCCCTTTTTCTATGTGACATGCCTCTGAAAATGTGGCCTGACAGAAGAGGCAGTGCTCTCCTGCATCCCCTTCACTGCACACCACATTGCATAATGATGTAGGAATAAACTATTTGCATTCTCCTTTCTTCTAGAATCATTAAGTCAAGTTGGAGTCCAGGCAGAGTGGCTGGAAACAGGCCCAGAGAGGTGGAATCCTATGGATTTAGCAGAGTCTAGAAAAGAAAATAGTATTCATTAGTCCCACATACCTTTTTTTGCAAGGGGGTTGATTGTTTGGTTGTTTGTTTGGTTTTTTTTTTTTTTTTTTTTAATTTTGTGTTTTTTTGTTTGCTTGTTTGCTTGGGTATTTTATTGTTGGTGGTTTTGGTTTGGTTTGAGTTTTTCATTCCTGATTATAACATGTTGTCTATATGTGGTGATCTTTTTCTAGAAACTGTGGAGGAATGACTCCAGATATGTGGGAAATTGCCTATGACATGAAGTTTTAACTCTTTGGTAACATTGTCATTAGCACCTGTATTTAAAAAAAAATAAGACAGACTAATTCCCATGAAGGTCCTTCAGTGTAAGATATTGTTAGAGACAAAATGTGTCTCGACCTAAAGTAGTAGTACACTCTTCAGATAATGCAAATTTCAAAAGCTTACCCAGGTGTATTTCAACCCAATGGCCAATGTATGGAGCAGATGCCTATTCTATAATTGATCGTAGTTTTATTTTATCGACATGCAGTAGATCTGTGTTGGGAGAAAGGCAGGTGATGGACTCTGTTGATCAAAGAACTGCTATTTACACGTGTCTTCACTGTAAAGCACGCTTTGAAGTTAGTCCTCTTGCTAATTCATTCACCCCTTAGAAGGCAGCTTTGAGAGTGGCAATGATTAATTTGTGAGTGAATAGTATTTTGGTTCTTTCTTGGTCTCAAACACGATAGGATCCCAGCCCTGGAGGTCAGATTTCTTTGGCCGATAGCAGGCTCTGGTTGACTGCTTTCTGCTGTGATTCTGTGAGCCATATCACTATCGATCAGAATAAAACTGCTTTCAGGTCTGTGATTTCTGACTGTGCTGTAGAATAACTTTTGTTTTAGCCAAATTGTGCTTCGGTAGTTTGCCAAAATTTTTTTCCTCTTTCCTTTTTTTTT
Source organism: Dasyornis broadbenti (assembly GCA_013397935.1). NCBI lineage: Eukaryota > Metazoa > Chordata > Aves > Passeriformes > Dasyornithidae > Dasyornis > Dasyornis broadbenti. Next base: position 472,107 of record VZRN01001953.1, read on the forward strand.
CAATCTTGTTTTGTATGATGCGTGGCTATATAGCATGTTACTTGCATAAATGGGCAGGCTTAGTTTTATTAAGCTCTCTTAAGTAGCACAGCAAGCAATTTATGTTTTCAAGAGTCATTGTATTGGGCTTGGCTGAGACTGAGTTTCCTATTTTCTCCCCGCATCCTGCTGAGAAGCAAGGTGCTGGAGAGTTTGGACAAGTACCTGGTGTCCAGCCAGGGTCAACCCACCACAGTCATCAGTACCCAGTTATAAATACTTCGTAAACATGTTTTTGAAAATTCTTTTCAAAGAAAAGGGTTGTACTTGCAGGCAAGTTTTTTAGTGTCTTTGTGAAGCTACATGTGCCAGAATAACCTCTTGTGAATGTTGGCATGGAGAGAAAGGAAAAAAAGGTTGTTACAAAGTGCAATGCTTGAAGGGGTAAAATGCAACGTTTAAGGAGAAGTTTCATGGATCACCTCACTCTTTGGGACCATGGTAAAACGTGGTAAAAGTTGGATTTTGAGGTGATCAGTGAAGCTTTGTGCCTGTGGATGAGAGGAGTGTGTGGCTTCATATTTTCAGTTACCTGTGCCCCAGTAATACTGCCTGAGTTGGAACTGTACAGTTTTTTAGTGGCAGACAGTGAGACGGCAGGTTTAAATAGGGATGTGAGGGTAGATTATGAAAATGTGTTCCTGAGGAAGTTGAAAATTTGGATTGTGAGAAGTCTTCAGATGGGAGATGATTCTCAGTAGCTACATGGGTGTTTTAGAAATCACCTGTGCCATGTTTGATGAATCTCTCCAAGATCTCTGGCTGGGAAGATCAGACCTTAAAAAAGAGAATTACTTAAAACAGGAGGCAGAAGAGAGAGGGAAAACCTATTCTGGCTGTTCAGATTAAGCTTTGGCTAATTTATTTTATTTCTTCGACAGCTGTAAAGGAACAGTTTGAGAATCTGCTAGACCAATTAAGATCCATGTGTGTACACATTCAATTTGTATTCTAATGTTGTATGTTTAGCTGTGTTAAACTGATATATGAGTGAATTCCCCTTCTTTATTTTGTTTTTCGTTTTAACAAAGTCTAAGAGAGATGACCAAGATGAGTTTTACTTATCAGAAAAAAAAAAAAAGTGAAAAGATATCTATTTAAAACAAGCAGCATGTCTGTATTAAAAAAATAATGATCTTAAAAGAGGAAATGAAGTTAGTTATTCAAAGGTGAGATAATCTATGGATGCCAATATTACTGTTACTGAAACAGTAAAGCTAAACAAATGTCCTTACTCAATCATCAGCAATCTCTATATGAATTGTAAATTTTCTTGGTTCTATATTGAAATATGTAGTTCTTTTCTGAGCAGTGTGCTACAACTCACAGGTAATCACAGCATCCCTCTTGCTGTACAGCAGAATTCTGTTTTTTACAGCCCTAAGTAAAGCAAATAGCAACTACAGACAGCAGTATAACAGGCAAGGGTGGTAATTTTTTCCACAAATGACTTTTTAACTTCATACTGATAAAAAATACACTTTCATATAATACCAGTGCTGAAAGGGGTTTTTTTTGCCAATAGATAGAAGCGGATTATAAATGAATACCAGTGAAACTATTACAGGCAGTTATTAACATCTCCATGACAAAGTATGTATTAGTATAACTGCATTGTATATACACTGGATTTAAAAAAAAAAACAACTTCTTTGGCTTTGTAGAGGTGTAATGGTCTGTGCATGTTGCTAATGGAGAATCTTATCCTTAGGCATGCAGTTCATTTATAAGGAAGTGAAATAGCTGTGTGTGGTTGTGACATGAGTATGTATTTTTTTAATATATGGGGTCCTCTAATGAGACATAGAAAATCTCACTGTTTTATTCTTTCCTGTTTTAAAAGTGATTGGGAGGAGATCTTGACTCCTGTGACTTCACTATTTATTTATTTTGTTTTCTTCTAAGTGTGGTAAGCTAGAAGATGCACACCGCGTATCCTACTGTGTTTTCTGTTGTCATTTTGAGGTGATCTCCAGACAGTAAGGTCAGACAAAAAGTGTATGCCAAATGGGCCAGACAGAATGAAGATGGTCAGGTGAATTAAAAACAGAATAAGTAGATAAATATTCCAGACCTGTAAAGTGGTGGGCTTTAATCTCTCAACCTTCTTTATTGCTTTTCTTATCCTCGCATACCAAGTTCCTTTTGAACAAGCAGGTATACTACACAATGTAAGAACTTTTCATTAAGATGTCAGTTAAGATTTATTCCTAAATCTTAAAAATATCAGTATAATCATAGCTTTATCATCTTAGGCATTAAAGATGATTTTTCATCAGGTTTTGTCTCTAAAATATATTTACACAGTGTTTTTCATGTAATGACCATCACAAATATTTTTTTTTAATTTTAGAAAAAACATTATTTACTTGTACTTTGCATCTCTTGAGAAAAAGTTCTGCTCAAACATTTCTTAATTAGTTAATCTGAAAAAATCTCACTTTTTAAGTGAGGAATAGGTGTTACTATCTAAACATTTCATCTATCTCATACTAGGAAAAATGTGTTACACATGAACAAACAAACAAAAAGATTTTTTTTTCTGTCTCTGCATATCTAGGAAGCATGTATAGCAAACAGTGTTTAGATTAAACCTAAATTTGAAATGCAGCCACCCACCTACCAAAACAGCTTCAACTATTTCTGAATTTGCAAAATTGCAGCATCTACTATCTGTCACCCAAGCCTCCCATGAGTGTCACCTTATACAGAAGTGTGAGAGTTTTACTGCACAAAGACCATGCCTGGTCATTCTCTCATGTCATAGATCTGAACACATTGACAGAATTTCTGCCCAAGGAGTTAAATCAAGCACCTGGATTCTGAAAGTATACAGGGTTCAGCATCCCGCCAGGGAAAATTGCCTAATTATGATATTTTCACATGATCTGCATAAATGAACCATCTGCAGCAGTATAATCTACACCGCTTATAATCTACACCAGCTAAGGGTAAAACATATCTAGGTTATCCTAGAATGCTTTCTGCAAGCAGTCTCCTGTCTCTGATTCTCCTGGATCTGCTCCTTCTATTTCAATGACGTCTTTTGCTATGATTTTTTTTTTTTTTAAATAGGTAGATTATCTCAAGTGCTGGTTATAAGGAAATCTGTATATTTTTAAGACCAGTAGCTCATCAACTGTAAAATACTGAATAGTTCAAGCACCTGCTATTGTTGGTTTTTTTGTTTGTTTGTTTTAGTTGTGTTGTTGTTGCTGTTTTTTATTTAAAGATACCTGACCTTATTTCTCAAAGGATAAATCAAATTCTCTACTATGGAAGTGCAGAAGGAAACATATGATATGTGTTGTTTACAGCTCTTACAAGTGTTGTGCCTCTATCTTGGCAAAGAGAAACTTTCTCTAAAACATAGGAACATTGTACTTGCTCCATTCCTTACTAAATTCTGGTTTGACATGTTTATTCTCCCTTCTGGATCAGAGTTACATTTTACATAAAATGAAACAGATTTATATTATAGGTTAAATGAAGATACACCTATCTGGAGGTTCACATTCTAAGACTAGTCAGGATGAATGTCCAGCACAACCTGCTTCTCTTTTATTCTAGAAGTGCTACAAAAGACAGTAACAATTAATTTTGAAACTGGAGCACCAAAGTATCTATAAAGTTCATTTTTATTTGATTTGGCAAAAGTAGGAGACTGCTTTGCTTGCAAGCTATGTCAGCTTCTCTTTTCTCTCACAAACTGGAAACCTAAGTGGTTAAACATCACTAGTTGCCACTGTTTACTGTTTTTTATGAACAATGCGATCTACAGCGCTGAACAGTGGAACGAAACTCTCTCTTCTGCCTTAAATGTAGGCCACTAAGACTCTATGCTGTAAATCTTAGCCCAACAGCATTCAAACATACTGTAATTAACTGACTGATACTGTTATTGGATGATGAGTCTACCATGAGGTTTATGAAGACGCAGGAGTATGGCAAAAGTCCTAAACTGTTCAGTTTCCTTAGGTGAAAGGAGGATGCAGGCTCTCATCTCCCCACCAAATAATCTAAATTGTGTTTATTTTAGATTAAACTGATACAGTAATTCATTGCTTTGTCATTATAATGTAGTCACTTTTAAAGATAATATTTTTATCTGAAGAGACTAGCATTCTGAAAAAAATTTAAATTTCTTAAGCTTTTAGAGATGTGGAATTGAATGTGAAGAAAAATTGATGTGTGTGTTTGCTTGGTTTTGCTGGAATCCACCACTTCTTACAAAATCCACCCATTGTGCTATTCCACAGTTGTGTAAGCGTAAGTGCCTAGTGTGTGGTTTGGGGGCTTCCTGGGGTGTACTTAAAATTATTTTCTCTCCAATCATGCTTGTCTCAGTTCTTCCCTTGGTGTTTCAGCAAGTTTTTGAAGCAGATGGAGAAAGTAGAAGAGCAAAACTTTATGTGAGACAGAACATACAGAAGCCACAAGAAATAAAACTGACAGAACTTACTAGGAATGTCTAAATCATCATATTCTCTCTCTTTTACAGCTTTCCAGTAAGTAGCTCCCAGTGTGTAAAAACTTGGGAATGTGCATTCATTAGCTTGCTCATATTCATAATGGGTCACAGATGCAGTATCTCAAAGACAAAAGTAATGAAGGCTTAAATAGTTTTCTGCTGTTACTGGTAGCAGAAACTCCAGTGAGGTAGAAAATAGGAGTTACCACTGTTGCTATCTAAATACCATAAATGCACTAGTATAGCGAGGTGCTTACACTTTCAATGGATATTTGAATTTCTTCTTGACAAATTTATCTCTTCTTTAAGCACAATAACTTTTAAAACTTCTTTTTCTCACTTTGTAACTTGCTTAATTAACTACTTAAAGTACATTTCAAAACACATCCTTGAAGGTACGGATGCTTTAATTGTCTGTGGAAGTCAGAAGCTGAGGAAGTACTGAATATTAAATAGCAAATGTAGTGTGGTTCTGACATAAGAAAGCTAGAAATCTTACTTTAGTCTTCTTCAGGAAAGGTTAGTAATGTGCAACTAGAATGTTAGTAATCTACCATATTTTTGTTTCCAAAATGCATCTTGCACTGCCCAAGTTCATTTTAAGGTGATAGCTGGTATTTCATTTACTGTGACTTAAAATCTAACAAAGCAAAATTAAAAAAAAACCAAAACAAACCAAAGTCATAATAATAAAAACCAACGACATAAAAAAAAAAAAAAAATCCAAAACAAAATAAAAACTGAAAAACCACGCACCAACCAACCAAAATAACCCCCCAACCCTCACAACTCTTTTTCCTGTTTGGAGTCGTGTTCCTGCTGTAACAATCCAGTGTCAGTAAGAGGTGATAGTCAATATTCATGTAAATGATTTCACAGGAGAAAGACTAGTATGAAAATTTGGCAAAAAAGGAGGAGTCCAAGCAACAGTGGGTAGAAAAGCCATAAATTCTGTGAAAGAAAAGTGACAAAAGTTTTTATATTCCAGTGTTATCTCATCTGTTACTCTCTACCCTTCTTAGGGCAGGATGTCAGAACAATTTATTTCTAGAAATTTATGGTTAGTAGATTGAGAGGCTTCAATACAAAGGACGATTCTTTTCGGAACAGCTACACTTAAATCTTAAACCATAGCACTGTAATCAAATTCACATAGATGGGAGCTGTAGAAAATATCTCAACCATTTTTTTTCAGATAATGGAATAGAGTTACTCTCTATATAAAAAAAAAATTTAAAAAATTAGGATTGTTAACCTGTTCCTTAGCAAAACTGCATGCTTTGGTTCAGAAGCTGCAAACAGTCACCTCAATTCCTTGCAGAACAAAAAACTAAACATATCACTGAACTACTGCTGGGGTAGAGTCTTAGCTCCAACTGCTTCTGGAGATGAACTGTATGTTCTTATGAATCTTTATCTAAAATATCTTTTCCCCTCTTTAGCTGTTAGCTGCTTTCTGTGGAATTCATCTGCTTTTCCTTTTTCAGACTGAAAGACTCATTCGGTGCTAACTACTAAGATCTTTCACACAAATATTTATTGCAATAAGTTCTATGAAAATAATTATTTTCTTTCTGGAAGGGGAAATGCTATCTTCTGTATAATCTCTGCAAGTTATTTAAAAAGAATAAACTGTTACACATTAGAAATTCATGACTCCAAGAATTTTCCACACTTTTTTTCTGCTGAAGATAATTAGAATTCATGTAACCAGACCTACTGTGAAAACTGTGTAAGGTCTGAATAACACAAATCTGCTTTTACAGTAACAACAATATTATTGCATGTATAAAAACTGAGGTCTTCATTTTAGTATTAAAAAGCAGAAAATAACCACCAGGTATTAATGTTCCCGAAGGGCTGTCAGTAATGTTTTCTATTAAAGTAAATGACTGTGTCTATAAACCCATACATTCCCTTTGCACATTAAGTAGTGAATGGGAATTGTTAGCAAGAAAGGATTTACTGCTCACATGGTAAACACGGGTAAAGATTTGATAAGACAATGTTTCCTAAAGACAGTAACTTTCCTGGCTCTTCTGCATGGTTTTCTGAAGGACTATGCATTATAGCTGCAAAAAGATTGCTCCTGACAGCAATGTCCTTCATATTAGAGCATTGTCAGAACAGGTGTGTGTGTATATATATATATGGACAAGAAACAGCTGAAATACATCACTTGCTGAACATATTGCTGGGCATGCTCAAGCTGACTACACAACTACATTGCAAAGCTTAAGGCACTCACACAACAGATGCAGTGACTCTGGGCAGTGAATCTATACTGTTGGAATTATTATTTTGTAATAACTGCTAGTGAAGCTTGAAACATGTTCCTATTTTGGGTAAGGAGGAGAAATTAATCTTCTTAATCACGTTAATTCATATTCAACTTTTGTATTTTGACCAGCATTGTTGCTCTGTACATGCTAAATGGTGGTGGAAGGTATTAAGAAAATATTTAAAAAGATAAATTAGCCTTTCTTGCATTCATTTTCTTATGTGATTTCATAACTTGTCGTTGTAGTCATTGAGTCACATATTTACTGCTTGAGGAGTTGCATACATTATCATGCTGATTAGATGACAAAGTGACAGGACTGAGTTTGAATAACGCTCACATACTATGCAGGTGTTTGCTCTTCCTTATCAAGTGAGGATGGGAATCTATTTTTCATCCGTAATGGGAGGGACTTTTGTTGTAGATGTCTCATTGAACCATTTCTGAATGTCTGTTCTCACTCACTGGGAATCTGTTCTGTGTATACATTCATTCTCTTCATCTCACAGAACTGGATGTTGTCACTTGAGTGTGTTGTCTTTAACTTCTGCTCCAGGAAAAATGCCCTAACATTTTATAGTCAGGTTTAATAACCAGCAGAAAGATAAAATTCTAAGACTAACTCATCTTGACAGAAACTTTTGAACATTTGCTAGACATAGTTGTGTTAGGATGCCAGTTATTTTCTTTCTATGAGTATTATAATAAATAACAATATATAGTGAGGTGGATTGGGCTTTGGTATTGCATGCTTTTGCAGTGCCTCCAATTTAAAAGATGTATTATTTGGAAATATTTTATTTTGCATCTGAGAAGGCCTAAGAAATGTGGATCCTTGTCTCAGGCTTGTAGATGCACATGTGTGAACATTAAGTGTTTGGATTTTTAAATGCCTAAAATGATTTTCCAATCTGTGCTTTGATCTTTTTGTGATTTGATTTATGGGTCTGCGGTATCAATAACAACTCTGGGTTGCTCTGAAGCATAATTAAGAGACAGGCTTTCTGAGGGAGGCACAGAAATAATGGATTACTCATTACTATACAAGATCTGCATGCCCTACTTAACATGTAAAGAAACAACTTGTGTTTACCCTCGGATCTGATTGAGTACTGTGATTATAGTTGGGAACTGCAACAGCAAAAATAGATATCCTGCCTTAAGTGATGCTGTTCCTATCTCTCCAGTGCAGATCCTTCTCTATTGCAGACCCCGACTCCCATTTCCCTCTCCATCTCCATCATATCCAGGCAAAAATACTTGAGCCACCTGGTGCAGTGTATCTGCAGGAATCAATTTTCATTTCCCACTGGCACGTGAGCATCTACTTGCAAGGTGAGTCTGTGGAAGCAGGCTGCTCTTCTCTTGGAAGCAGTGCAGGAATTACAGAGCATTACTGATGTGGCGTGTGGGAAGGGCGATCCTGTAAGCATAAAATGTCTCGTTTGCAGGCAGTGCTACTGTAGAGAGCAAAAAGTCACATCAGAGTACAAATGAGGGATTTGTATCACTGGCTTCCCAGTGCATTGTGCTTTACTCTCTGTGAGAATGGAGAGTGTGGTACAGCCTGCCCCTCCACGCAAGAGTAGCTGGTGGAGTCAGTGTTCATCTGTGAAAACATCTGTGTAATTAAGCTGAATGCCGAAGAACATGACAGTTCAGAAGATAGCAGAAAGTTTCAAATACACCCTTAGATAGAGAGATCTGATTATCACATAGTTTTCCCACACTTGGCTACGTAACTCAATAGACATTGATCAATTGATAGGTGAGTATGCCAATAGCATTAAGGACTGTTATACTGAAGCTAGGATAAAAAGAGAGAAAGGTGGTCTCTTTAAAAGATATTTTCTTGTAAGTACACATCATCTACACCTATTCGAATGGGAATTATGCAGCTTTCTACTTTCTGTTCCCAGTTGCAGTTAAAAAAAAAAAAAAAAGAGTATGCTTGGTACAAAATAAGGATTTAGCTAAAATAATCCTATTTCTTCTTACAAATAAAAGTATTTTCAAGTAAAAAATGTATTCTAATTGCAATAATAACTTGTAGGTGGTGCATATGCTCATTATATCAGTATTAGATGAAGTATTGGTATGGTAGGCATAAGATGAGAATACCAATGTGTGTGATGTGTAATTGCAATATGTTGTTTCTTGCAGAATGTAATTTTCTATAAAATACCTACAGATGTTTTAAAAACAAACGTGATTCTCAGAACACATGCTTTTCTGAAGATTAAAAGTGCATACAGCTGTTGGGTCTTGGTTTTTTGGTTGTTTGTTGGGTTTTTTCTCTTTAAAATTGCATTTTTATTTTAAGGGATTCTGAATGTCTTACATCAAGGATTAAATTAGGGCTGGTGTTAATTGATAGTTCTTTTCCTGTAAAAAAAACCCCGAGATTTTTTTTCTAAAATCATGAATTCTGACTTTCTCTGATAATGTATTGGATTCAGCTGGGAAGCTAGTGAATGTGCACAGATGTGAGATAAGTTTTGTTCTACTCTGAAGTTTTGTTGGGAACTTTCAATAGGAGCCTATTTAGGAGAAAGGCTACATGATTATTCATTTATTCATTTTTTTTCTATTATATTGCATTGATACTATTCATGTCACAATTCAGTTTCTACTATTTACATTTTAACCTGTGAATGCAGTCAATTTTGTGGCTGAAGAAAGAACTGCGTAGTGTTCCAGTACCTCATCTGCTAATATAGTTGGCTGGCTTTGATGAATGGACTCAGTCTAAAGGATTCTCTACTATGATGTGTGATACCTCAAACAAATAGAAATGTGTTTTTCATCAACACGTTGGAAGGAATCATTTATATTGTCACATATGAATGACTTTTTCTGATTGTTGTGTTTCTTCTGTCATACTGAGCTGCTCATGTAAAGCAGAACTTGCTGGATAAAATCTGTTCGCCTAAATAATGGTATCTCAAAATATTTAAAGCAGATTGCTGCAGTATGATTTTTTGTTGTTTTGATTATTTTTTTAATAGGAGTGACAGTTCTGGTTTTACTAGCATGCTAAGAATGTTGAATACCTGAGGGCAGTGGCCGGTCTTTTAACATTAAATGTTAAATTCGTATGAAAACTTAGATACTTTGACACACACAACAGGCAAAAACCCCAGTTGTTTCTAGCTTAAATATCTGATCATCACTCAGAAATATTTATTAATTTGCTACATGGAGGATCTTTTCTTATTATAAATATATATTTATGTATGCATGTGTGTGTTTATATATATGTATATATATGTGAATACTCAGCCTGACCTAGGAAGTAGATTTGTAATGTAAAAATGTTTCTGTCTGTATTTGTTTTGTCATCAGAAGAAAAGCCTAAGGTATACACAAAGTATTTCTTAAGCAATTAATTAATTTCCTATTCTTTGTGTGGAGTAGAATTTCTTAAAAACATACGAACACAGTCATCTGATTCACCTCTCATTTTAATACTTGCATAAAGATTCTCTGGGCTTTCTGATCTTCTCTTTTGCATATTTAATTTTCCTCAGATTCTGAGAAGGTATTGTATGGAGGGAGCCAACTGGCACAATGCCCGCAATTAATGATAAGCCTTTCCTTGTCATTCTTTCTCTGCCTCATTGTAGGCATTTATAAGAAAAGTAAAAGAACACAGTGTATCTGTGCTTCTGAATGCAAAATCCATCACTTCACCTTTTCTTCCAGTGAGAAGGGACAGACCAGGACAACCAGTGTCACTAAAAAATGCACAGAAAGCTCGCGTCTTTCTTTTTCGCTCTTATACTTACTTATTTTTAGACAGGTTTTTTTGATTCTTTGTTTGTTGTTTGTTTTCTTTTTCATTTGCTTGGATTTTTTGTTTGGTTTTGGGTTTTCTTCTGTTTTAATTTTTTTTTCCATTATTTTTACTGTAATATTCACTCATAATTAGGAAAAAACCCTAAACTTTTGTAATATTGTAATTTTCCACTTAAGGAATTTTTTGAATGGGACTGTGTAAATGAGCCTTCACAGGAATTTAGATACAACAAACTGATATCAACAGGGTATCACAGTAGATTTGGCTTAGTAATACTGTATTTAGGATCATAATGTTTGCAGAAGTTGTTAAATGCTTGCTTGAAGATCCTGTACAGTAGCGTGGTATATTTCCTCAACTTTTCCTCTTATAAACATGAACAATATTCTTAAAGGTTTATCTGATTGTTCTTAGTGTGGTGCATCACAGAAAGGCTTTGAATGACTCCTGTGCACAGAAAGGTTTTGAGTAATACCATCTATAGGGATTTATGTAATGCCACTTCCACTGGTCATGTTTTTCCATAACAGTCTTCAAGGTCCATATTCAAACTCCAGTGGAGTCAGTAAAATACTTCCTTCTTGGTTCAGCAGACTTTTTAATTGGTATGCTCTGATTTTACTGCTTCTTCTAGGGTTAATTTTTAAAGCCTCTATACTCAGATTTCAAAAATATCTAGAGAGCCCTTAACCTGACAAGAGATTTCTTGCAGTCTAGCAGTTATCACAGCTTACAGTTAATTAGCACTGGCTTTCAGATATTCAGTGAGGGGGAAGAAAAATCTTCTGATTCAAGGTAAAGAAAAGAGTAAATGGACATAGTATATGCTCACTTCGATTCTTTGCTGTAAATTACAGCATCAGCCAATGGAAGGACCTTTCCCAGCTATAGAGTGTGTTTTTACAACATGACTTTATTTAGAATTTAGAACAGCATATAGTCCTCTACTAGGGAAGGGTTTGGGTTTTTTTTTTTAACTTTTCTTACCCTTTAAAAGACAGGGACTGTGTCTGAATGATTTTGCAATTGTGTGATGGTGCTAAGAGACCTATTATAACAAAAGAGTAGAACTGTAACTAGGAGTATAGCATGACTTGTCAAAAGATTCATTTTTCAGTAGATTTAATAGGTTTCTTGACTGAAATCTTGGGAGATATTGGGTCTATGAAACTACTAATGTAACCTATTGGTGTTACTAATGTAACCTAGGTCTCTTACACAGGCTGTGAGGCAAAAAAATATGACAAAGATGCCTATGAGAAAGTAAAACTGCTATGTCTTATCTTCTCTGGAAAAAAAAAAAGTTTCCAAAAAATGTCTTGTGAAAGTGTGTAGCTTTCACAAAGAACCAACACATATTCAATATAAAGACAGGACAAGGGGGTAGGAGTTCATGATTGAGTCTTCTCCACATTGTAACAGTTCACAATGGCCCCCCTCCTAAAATAAAACTCCATGGAGTTACTGAAATGTAAGATTTTAAAATAATTTGCTTTTAAACATTTTGTAAAATCCAGAATGAGCCACATTCAGATTGCCTACTACGCATATCTAAATTTTATATTTGTTGAATACTTACGTAGGGATAGTAATGGATAATAATTTCAGTGGTTTGCTCTGTTGAACTGAGTATCTGCTAGTGGAAATAATACCTGAGTACCATACCTACCACAACTGTGTACTGTCTTGCCATATATTCCTGTTAGAAATTTAAGTGAGTAGATTTAAAAGATGCCCTTACACCATGGTGGCTTTGTGCATTTTTAAGAAAAACTTCTGCAGAACTCTGTTTTTATCTGTATTAAAATCTATTGTATTTTTCCACTGGAGCATAGTTTGCCAGTTGGTTACTACCACAGATTTGATAGAACTATCAATCAAAATCATTGTAAAAGGGAAAATAAAAAGCAGACAAAACAACACAGTGGGACTGGCTGTGAACAAAACTTATGGCCTTTTTGGTACTGTGGAAAGGACACTCGTCAGAATGCCCTCATTTGTTTGGATGCAATTGAGCTTCAAAAGGGCAAGACAGGTGTGTTGTTTTCAGGAGTCTCAATTTATTTTGGGACACAGTTCATAAACCCGTAGCTAAATGGGAGAACAGAACACATTCTGGGGCCAGCTCAATGGATCTTTACTTTCTCTGGAAACAGAAATATTTCATAATTTTTTCATACTATTAACCTTCCATACCTGAGTTGCTGTGGCACTACAGCAGAGTGGAGAGCCTTCTCTGAGAGATGTGCCAGGATGCTGCCTGCTTTGCTGAGATAGCTCAGCACTTCAAAAACCTGTACAGATGGGGTGCCATCTCATGAGAGACAGCATTCTGCTGGGCTTCAGAGGAGCTAAGAGTTGAAGGTGGGGCACTGTATCCAGCTGACTTACCAGTTCTGCTGCTAGCTTATGTTACAGCAAACGACAAAAGAGGAGATGATGACAAAAAAAAAAAAAAAAAAGGGCGCAAAGCTACATCCATCAAAGATAAGTATGCCTGTTGTGTTCCGAATGTCAAATCCTTAAATTGACAGTTTTTAAAGGCAGGAAAAGTCTTTGAATAGACCTTCACTTTCATTGTCCTACTCTGTGTTTGGTCCTGCACTTTCCATCTGTAAATGTCCAAACCACTACAGAAAGAACTTTCTCAGTCCTCTGAATGTCTGAGAATCTCTTCCATTTTTGTGTTTTTCTTACTATTCCTATAAAAATCACAATGTGCTTCCCTGGTTTTGTGGTCCTTACTGAAACATAAACTGTGCTACCTACATTTAGTTTGCTCTTTCTGTACTATTCACCAGCACAGTTACTTCTCCTATTTTTGATGCATTTGTATAGAAACAAATCAGCTGCATACAAATGGATCTGCACTGATATGCCTTCTGCTTGCAAATAGCATAAGGCAGCCAAATTTCTACAAGAGATCAAAGAGTTAGGTTATGTGAGTAAAGGTGTGCACTGGAGACAGAACAGCTGCTCCAGAGTCTTTTGAACTTTCATTTACCACTTCCCAGTTCCCAAGCATGGTGTCATGGCAGCAGTTTTTCACAGCTGTCAGAGACTGCATTCTTTCCCAAACTGTTACCAGACCTTTGGTTTAAGACTTTGGGCATGTGCTTGTGCTGTGTAATTGCAACTGAATGTGGCTGAGGCTTATGCAGGCTGAAGTACTTTGTGTTGAGGACTGAGTTTAGCACTTACGAAGTGAAGTCACTGGATTTGGGTGGTGTTCCTGTATGTGGGAAGGGCTCCCTATCCATTTGCTTCGCTAAAAAGCAATCACTTCTTCTATTCATTTCCTAGTATAATAGTTCTAAGCTGTCCAACAGAAGTGATATTTAATAATACCACTTTGTATTCTGAGACCTATTCCATTTTCTTGCCCTATTTGCAATATGGAAAAAAATGGAAGGCTGTTTGCTCTTTCCTGAGCAACTTGCACCCGCAGCACAGTCTGGAGTCCCTATGTTGATGTGGGCCTATGCACACAGCTGGATGTGACTGGAAATGAAGATGACTCTTTGTCTCTTCTGTCATGTTGAATTCTAGGACTGGCATTTAAGAAACCCTTTTGAATGAGTAGCTTCAAATTGATCCAGTTTGTTGAAAAGTTTGAGGCCCACTGAATTGAAAAATAGCATTTGGTTTGGAAAAAAATGATATATTTCAAGTCGCTGTGCAGGCTTTGTGAGACTGGATTTTGCATTGAAGCAGTCATTTAGAGTGTGTAACTGCTTGTTTCAGCATTCTTTTAATTCAGTGACTTCTATCCCACTAAACTTAGAACAGAAAATTATTTTGGTATAGATGTGTGTATATACATGTCTTTGTGTGTGTCTGTATGTATTAGTAACAGCTGTGTATAAGAAATAATTATTTGAAATACCTCTAATGTTTGAAAATGTTTAGAAGCTATTCAGCTGTATTTTTCTGAGCATGTTGCAGTTGTGAATACCATGTGTTATGTATGGCTTTATGCAGGTCTGTAGGACTTGCAATATGCGGTTGAAATCCATTACTATAAACCTAAAGGCTGAATTATAAGATTTGTAGATAATCAATTACTATGGATGGATTAGAAATTTATTAACATATTATTATTTTATCACTTATTAGTAAACACATGAATTTTTAATGGTGTCGTGAACACACAATATGATAATTTCTAAGCTTTGCTTTTTTTCTGTTTCAGGTTTTATGACTAGAATCTTTGAGTTTTTCTCTAATTGTAACATAATGAATCAGCAATTAGCCTTCTGTTTGCAGAAAATCTTCAGGCTGTGTACTTCAAAATTAGATGATGAAGTTTTTTAGTAAGGTTGCAGTATTCTTTTATTCTTTGTTTTAAAAATGATCCAGGCATTATAAGAACAGTTAAGGCTGTAGGGAAAATCACGCTATGAAAAGGCAGTATCCATTAAGGAGACAGAGGAGTCCTGCAACTTTTTTTGAATAAAGGGAGAGAGTCCACGGGGGCACATGCCCACGGGCTTTTATCTCTCGGGATTTTGGAAGACGCAGTCTCCTTTTATCCTAAGCTCACGGCCGCATGTTGCCTTCTTCCTTTACCCATTGGCTGAGGTTCTAGGAAGGTACAGCCTTCCTGAACCGCCTGCCACTGTTCCGCTTTGAACCCGTCATTTTCCCCCAAAGTTCAGAAACTCAGGCTTGTGTGGACCTATTTGTCTGTTTCAGGAGTCAAAGAGTCTGGGTTCTGTAACAAACCTGTGGCTTGAAGTTGTTAGAGACACTAAGACCCATTTCCAAGACATTAACACCCATACCCTCACCCATGGAATTGTTTGTAAAGACATTAGCACACATCTTTCCTATCAAAGCTCACTGCTTAAACGTTGATTTAAAGCAGAGCTCCATGTGTTTTAATTTCTCTGTAACATGTTGGTTTTGTTTAGAGGGTATCAAAAGGATCTGGAAAATTCCATTCATCAAATGTCACAGCACTGTTCACAGCCATCCATTTATTGTCCACCTTCACTGGCTGGCTGTTCTCCAGTCTCAGAAAATGCTGCCTGCCGGGAGACCAGTCTCAAGCCATACTGACAGCTTGAACCATGTTAAGGGGTTGTAGGAAGTTCTCACAGTCCAAACAGTGGACAGTTTATAGGCTAATGAACAATTTGGCCATGCTGATACATGTGCCAGAGGTTAAGGCTCTGACCTGCTGCTGTTCAGATTACTAGGACAAACGTAGCCACTGGGACCAAGATTAGCAATTTAATTAGAACACGGTGTAAAATTCATATCCTGTGTCATTTGCTGAACAGGACCTGTGTTATTATACATCTATTATATCACAGTTAAAAGAAAGGGAAAGTCAAGTAGTATTTATGTAAACAACATAATTAGAATGCTAGTTTTTAGGGTGGCGCATCATAATCTTCAGTTTTCATAATTTGCATGCTTTGTCTGTATTTCATCACAGTAACATGCTCCAAGGTGAAATGCTCTCATGGAAAATAGCAACAATTTGGCACTGTCATGTATTACAGTTTGACGCAATAAAAAACCCCATGAACTCCTAGAAGGTTTGTTGTTGTGGAACACACTGAGTGCAGGTAGCTCGGGATGCAGCAGCAGTGGGAACTGCAGGTTGAGCTCTGGGTGGGAGCCCCGGGCAAGAGGCTGTGAATTGGCCATCCTTTGCATAACAAAGTGCACAGGGATGTGTGGCACAGCCAGGTCACCGGACACTCAGTGATGCGGCAGGAGCCAAGGACTAGGTAGGAAGAATGAAAGTTTGGTTTGCTTGGACTGGGATAAAAACCCAGGGGTTCCTTTGTTCGGGGTCTCGCCTCGGAGGGACCGGCTCCGGCTGTTCCTGAGTTACTGCGCTGTGAATAAACGGCTTCATGGAATGAGACATTTGAGACTCTGCCGTGCGAAACTTGGTCTGGCTGTGGGATTTGGGGTGTGTGAGGAGTCAAGAGAGGCACACTGGAGCCTCCCGCTGCGAAGGGGCTTCAGTCCCAGTAAAGTCTCTGGTGGCTCGAGTGAGCGCCAGGGAGTCTCGTGAATGCTCTGACTAAGAAGTTTTCTGTAACTCTGTAAACATGTAAGAGAAGACCAAGGATATCAATCATTTTGATAAGTAATGCTAGCAAGAATAATACTGGGGATAAATTTCCCACATAAGGGTTTAAAATAATTCCTCATTATTAAAAATTAGGATGAAAATATGACAGGCTTGAGCTGACCTCAAAGGTGTGTAATTGGTACAGTGGGTTTATTCTGCACAATACTGGAAACAAGATGCTGGGTTTAAATAAAAAAGTGATGTCACTGAAATTTTCTTATCGGTTTTTAAATTCCAGAATGGATCTTTATTCTGTTTTCCATGGTGAGCCAGGAAGTTTTATAAGCTACAAACTGGTGTCCTCTGTTGTGTATCAAGGCCATTCAGACTTCCAGCTGCTAATAGATGATGAAGCTTTTGTCAGTCCTGAGACAGTGCAGTGACACTTGTTCCAGAGTGCTGCTTGTACAGAAGGGAGCTACATTGCAGGATGACGCAGGAGAAAATGGAATAGTTGCATCAAAGTGGTAGTTTACTATGGCTGCAGAAGACGTATTCCTACAAAGATTGTAACTGTAGTTTCTTACACTTTTTGCATTTATAGACACAATATGCCTGAGAAGCCGATCAAGGCAGTGACTTTTAACCTTGTGCATAGTTTATGGGAAAACTCAGAACTGACGTGTGGCGACTATACATAAATAGCATAATTTTCTCCTAAGAAGAACTGTCATACTTAAAATTTGATATTTTTCTTTTCAAAATGAAAGAAGACTTCGGCATAAAATTTATTCAGGGTCACATTTCACCTATAACCTATTTTTTTTTTTTTTTTTTGCTTTTTCAAGCCTGTGCCTAGTTACAGTTTAATATTTGCAGTCTCTAGATTGTCAACATCATTGTATAATAACCAACTTATTATAGAAAGCAGCAAATGCCATGCTGCCAATCACTTGTCCATCACACTAACAGGTGCACTGCCATTGTCAGTGTCAGGCTGAATACTGGGGATCAGTTAGACAGGTGGAGTAATTTACTCATCTTGTAGTGGCAGAAGGGGACACCTTATCAAGGGAAAAAGAGAAGTGGCTTCCCTTGGTGCATTTGGTATGTGGCTATATAACTTGGATTTATAGTCTCTGTGTAGAAACTGATGTGCAGACTAAATTTCACTCTAAAGTGGGGGAGGAAGTTCTTTTAGGTATTATGCAAGAGTATTTCTTTTCCCTTTCTCTTCACCTTATCTACTGTCATTCTCACCCTCTCCCCCCACACCCCCATCCTCAACCTTTCACTATTGTCAGCTGAACAGGCTGCTGGATGCAAAATGCTTGAAAGATCTGTCAGTCTATTGGAGTCAAATAAGTAAGAAAAAAGAGAAAAACTTCGGTGAGAATAAGAAATTATATGCATTAATTTTTTTTCCCACAGCCATTTTTTGTAGCAGTGTTTCGAAGAGAGGGGTCCAGAGCATGGTTTACCATTTCATCCAAAGAATAAATGTAGAAGTATTACAGCAAGTACCAATGCCAGTCCTCACCTGTCCTAATCTCTGTGGCTATGACAGCTACTTGTTAATACCCAGAAGGTTTCTGGAGGCATCAGAGAGAAAAGTTGCTTTATTCACCTGTCTTTCTCTGTTACTATCAGCGTGCTGGACAAATTCTCAGGTATTGTCTGTGGTCAGAGTACAGCTTAAGCAGGAGAGCTAAGTTGGGTGTGTTTGTACTTATAGCTTCTGACTAAAGCTATCTGTGGTCAGGTACAACCAATAATTGCCTGGGCCAGTAAATAGAGGTATTAGAGCGATCTATGAGTCTTCGGAGTCAGAATGGTAGAGGCAACCTCAGACTAAACAATGGGAAGGAAGAACTCATGGTGGTGGTTTTGAAACCTCACTTTTATTGTAGCACAGAGAGCAGTGACTGGTTGGTAGATGAAACACACCAGAAGTCAATTCAAGTTTATTCACAGAAACATTCCTAGGAATACATGTACCCTCACAATAGGAAATTTGAGGATTAAGCAAATTTTAGGTTGCTAAAATGTCAGATTTCTTTACAATACTGCCACTAATAGGCGTGACCTATGCTATAGGTTTACGGGGGTTTGTGGTGCATTGATTGTCTTGTTTATCAAATGGCTCCCATAATCTCCCAATTCCATCATCTAGATATGTAGTTCAGCAATTCTTTTAAAGAGCTGAGCTTTCCTTTCTTCTCTTCTTTGTCTACCAAAATGTAATGGGCAGTGCTAAGACTTCAGAGAGTCTTGAGCATAGTATCACATTATACCTAGTCTTATGTAATTACGGGCTGCTGCCAACAAGGCTCCAAGGATGTCCTTGTACTTACTGTTGCTTATCTTGAACCCCTTAAAAGGAAAAGAAAAAATGTTATTTTCCACTAATCAGTAAGAACTAACTATCTCCTAGCTGCAGGAGTGGTGAGAAATGAAGAGGACTAGGATTAGCTTTTTCAGTGGCAGGCAGCAGTTAGGTGGAGGGTGAAAATTGCACCTCTGCAGTCCTTCCCTGTCCAGATTCAACCCACCCTCGTGCATAGGCACCCGAACCATTCCCTCTGTTTGCTTTGCTATTATTCCCTGCATAACACTACAAGCCCATTCTATCATGCATTAACTTCTGGGATTCTTTTTGACAGTGCTGTTATGTTATCTCTGTTTAACCAGTACTCTGTTTACTGGTATTAAGAAGCATTATCCCACTTGCACACTCTGTTTACCAGAACAGCATTCAACCCTAAAGCCTATGATTGCAATAGAGATTTTCTTTTTTCTTTCTAATCTAATTTATGAAGTTCAGAGCCATTGAAAAGTTTGACTATTTTGTTCCAGAGCATTTTCTTTTAGGTTACTGTTTTGAAATTCAAGTTGCTAAAAAAGAAAAGCAGAAGAGTATTTTGCATAGATGGAAAAATGAAACAAAAGCAAACAATGCTGAAAAGAGCTCTTTATACTGGACACTCAAAAAAACATTTTGTTTTGTCTTAATTTTTTTTGTTTCAAATTGACATTCTTGCTCTGTATGAGAAAACTGGGCTCAGACAATCAAGATCAGGTTCTGGAAATGAGCCTGAGGCTTTAGCTACACAAGGCTGAGGGGCTGGATGCGCTTATCATCTGCTCTTAGTCTGACACTCCAACTAATACAAGACCTTCATATTCTAGGCTTTCCCTGTTTCTAACCCCTTTCTTCCTAGAGAAATGTGGATGCACACCCTGCTGCATCCTAATCTGTATGATAATTTGGTAAATCAGGCCCCTAAAGAATGATTAAATGCATGCAGACACACAATTTCCATCACCATCGAGGCTTTTGTCTCTGTATCAAAAAAAAACCCAGAAGCCAGGTGATCCCCTGGCTCCAGGTGGTTTGCATGACAGGGCTACCAGTATGGAACTGAAGTTCAGTAGAACACAAGGCTTAGAAACAGGAGAAACTTGATTTTGGTTAAATGCCATTTTGACAAAATATGTGCTCTGTCAAAGGCCACTGCCACTTTTGTTTTAGAAAGTATTTATTGTCTGCGAACTGGAACACTAAAAATACCCTTCGAAGGTATAAATCAGGAAATATATTTATTGCTGTTTATTTTTAATAATATGTTCAACAACAAAATTACTGCAAATATTTCAATGAGATTAGAAACCTCCACTGTGTCTGAGACTGAAGATTCAGATTTGGAGCCTCCTATACATTATTTTTCTCTCTCACCTGAGTGGAGGTTGGAAAAATTAGTTCAGTTATTAGTTCAGCTATATTAACTTTTCATTTTCAGGGGTACTTTATAAGGTAAATTATGCTATTCACTGACAATAAGCATGCTAGTGTTCTCTGCTGCTTGCAGTTCTCTCTATAAATGAAAACTGTCTCTAACACAGGGAGTCCAGCTCTTTGCATGACACCTAAATTCCCTTTTTCTCTCTTAATCCTACAGTTCTGTTTCTCAAAAAAACCACTCCATACCACCTCTCTTTCAATGCCTTTTGAATATTTCTTCTATTTCTGCTATGTAGTACAATCTAAAAAGAACACACTCTTTCACGAGTTCTGATATTATGCTTTCCCACCCAGTGATACAGTTTTGTCTGAACTAGAACCAGTGCTTTCAGATCTGGTGTGTAAAGCTAAGTGTCTGCACCCACAGTGAATTGAATAAAAATTGCAGTTAAATGTACCACACGTGGATTCAGGAGCTGAGCCGTTAAGTGTCAGGTCTGGAAATGTTGGTCTTTGTGTTCTGTAGCAATGAAGGGAAGAAGGAAAGGATAACAACCAAGGAAAATAAGTGAGGACTTTTTTCTTGTTTCTTTCTTTTTTTTTTTTTTATCACATTACATTTATGATGTTGTCATCAAAGTGTGCATATGAAAGCATCTCCATAGAAAAACTGGATTCTTTAACTACATGGTGCTGCTTCAGTAGCAAAGCTGCACTGTAAAATGCTAGGAAGTTCTTCGTCACTAGATTGCTTTTATGTACTCATAAAAGCTCTAATAATGACTTCATTTTTTGAACTCTGTACACATTGAAAAATTCAGATAGTGCTTACTGCAGTTCAGAGCAATTGTATACACTGTGACATGTTCAGACACTGTTTTGTGTATGCTTTCTGTTTTATTTGTTTGATAGAGCAGTGAATAGAGACACCAGATTTTAAAGGATTTCTGGTTTAAACCTCTTGCTACCTGAAAATTTATATTCATAAATCTTGTAATGATTTCATTGGGAAAATAAAACACAGGGTATGTAACTGTCCTGATTAAGATATGCTGACCTCTTAACAACTTAATCTGTTGTTTAGAGTACAGAAAGCAGAAATATTACTTATATAGCTAAGATTGTTACAAGATTGAAACCCCAGAGGCCAGAGATGGACCATGTCGTCAGCTCGTGTATGTGAGGTTCATTTTTCAGCATTTTTTCAACAACTTGCCATTTAAATGTTATCACATAAAGGCACAGGAGATTTCTCATCTTCTGTTATTAATCTGAGGTACCATACTGGCAACTGCTTGAAGAAAAATTCCTTTTTTTTTTTTTTTTAATAAAATAGCTCAGCTCCATGTTCTTAGAGTGTATTTTAAAAGAGATGTCTCAGTTGCAGCTTTTTTTGGGAATACTTGTATTGCTGCCAGCTTACATCTCCCACTGGGAGCCACTGTGGAGCAGGGATTACCTCAAATAGGTTTTAGCAGATTAAACAAACCACCAAAAAAAGCTTGTCTTTATTTTTCCTTCCTCTTTCTACAAAGGACACAGTGGACAGAAGGGGTTGAATTACAATTTAGTATGTCAACCATAACCATCCTGTATCTCAGGAGGTTTTACTCCAGCTTTAATAACATACGAGTAAGGTATCATCTCAAAACTTGCCAAGATAATAGCAAATACATCTATGACATCATGCTTGTAGGAACATGTAGCTTTTGCTATGTTGCTGCACTGTTACTGCATTATAATTTTACATTTCTGTTCTCAGTCAAATGTTCTCTTTTGTTTTGCTTCTGTTTTCAGAGACTGAAAGGCATTTAAATTTTGAAGCAGTGTCTACTGACACAAACCAGTTATACTAAACAAGATTCTTGCTAAACAACAAATTTAGCTTGCTTTTGCACTGAATAAAAGATCTTTTCTTTTTATTTCATTGGGAAAAAAAAGAGT
The DNA here is from genome assembly GCA_013397935.1 of Dasyornis broadbenti. Classification (NCBI taxonomy): domain Eukaryota; kingdom Metazoa; phylum Chordata; class Aves; order Passeriformes; family Dasyornithidae; genus Dasyornis; species Dasyornis broadbenti. Next base: position 494,417 of record VZRN01001953.1, read on the forward strand.
ACAGCTTATGTCTGCACACATGGACTGTGGTTCTCTACATGCAGTTGCAATTCTTGTTCTTTGGTCTCTGAGGGCTGTTGAAGCAAATTGATAGTTTCGGGTTTAAGCTGATCTTTGAGTTTCAAGACAGAGAAAATGTTGTGCATAGATACTCAGAGCCCACACTTAATGTGGTGTAGAGAAATGCAATCCATACACTGTCTCACAGTGTGCAGGCACAGGTTGCTGCTGAGTTTCTGTCCGTAAATGTTGCTCTGTGTGAATAAAGCAGAAGAAGCAGAGCATCTTTGAAATTCTACTTGGACAGTAAAAATAAAATTCTATCTGAAAGGCAGGACACATTCAAAAGATTTTATCTTGTTAAATTGTTGCCTCATGCCCTATCTGTATGTAACTGCAGGCATTTTTCCACATCATAATATTACCTTCACTGTTGTAGCTGATTCCCTGTTAGAATCTGTAATCAGTTTCACATTTGTCTCCAACCAAAATCTCTTCTTCAGTAACTCCAGCTGTGAAGGATGAAGGTGAAGTGATGCAGCTTGCTTCATTGATAGATGATTACATATTAGTTATACAATACAAATTCACTCCATTGAAGACATTTGATAGGATTGCTTGCTTTTACCCTCTAAATTGATCAAGAGTGAGTGAATTTTGTTTCTTCTAGAAGCTTTATGAACAAGTTATTCAAAGAATAATTCTTAAGCCTTCAGAAAACAATTTTGTATCATTGGACTATTAAAATTGCTTCCTGTTTCCAAAGAAGTTAAATATTTAAAGTGTATGCTTGAGGTCTAGGTATACATTCTTACAATATTTTTGCAAGGGAAAGACAATCAGTTAATGCTTTCCAGTCCTGAATTACTGTAACAGGTGTCCAGCAAGCAGTAGCCATTCCTCTCAACCTTTGTATTTGTGCAGTCCACATATTTTACATCATCATTCTGTATGTTGTTCATGGTGATATTTTATACTGTAAGAACAAGGGGAAATCAGTCAATTCTCCTCCAAACTTGGCCTAAGCTTCTGCAAAGTTTATGTATAAAAAGCTTCTTCATATTAATTGAAACAAAATTACCTTTTACAGTAGTATAGCTTATTGTGGATGAATGATGTTGGGATTAATTCTAATACAAAGAAAGCATGATACTGCAAATCATGTAATTCTTGAATGCAGTTATAGTCAAAAAGGTAACTTTGTGAAAGTGACAGTGTGGAGTTCCCTATTTCTTCTTTCTCAATGATTTCCATATTAAATGTGTTTAGCTTGCAAGTCTAAAAATCATTTTTCTAACTGCCAGTTGTTCAAACTGAACTTAAGATCTTAAATCTTTTTCTCATATCTTACCCACAGAATGGAGTTTACTTACTGAAACTTAGATGCCAGTCCTTTTTTGGTGATGGATGAGGCTGAATAGGACCCATCTCATTCTTCCAAGTAGCAGCTAGAGTGACATTACAACTCCATTGCAACTATTATGAAAACATTACTAGATGAGGAAACAGATGTAACTCTGTAAATAGAAACTGTTCTGTGGACTGGAAATACGTCATTTTTACATTTTACATTTTGTCTGTCACACCAGATCAAGCTAGAACAAATGCAGGTGTAATTATCTTTCTTTTATATGGAGAGAAAATATAGCCAAGACTTTGGATGCTGCATCATTCAAAGCACAAAGGCTGTTTTTCATAGTCTGATGTGTATCACTTTAAAACTGATTTGCTTATCTCTATGGCTAGTCATAAACAAACATTTTACCTTCCTGAGTAGTTGCCTTACAAGATAGTGGGGCTATAAATTGAAGAGTTGTCAAATGATACTTAAGCAAGTATAATTTGGCAAGCATTTCTTTAAACTTATTTTTATATGCACCAAGGTCTTTTCTATTGCTTTTCATTCCTAATAGTTTTCCTCAAAAACAGAAACCGTGAATATCTTGCGCTCTTTCACCTGTCTTCCCAAGAGAAGCCAAAGCCTCCAGGTCTGAGTGTGATCAGAATTAAGGAACTGTATAATCTCAATCAGCTGGTACCATGTCCATCATGTCTGCAGGCTGTTTTCTCCCTGTCACCTTTTTCATGTAGTGCAACTTGGCCAGTATATGATCCAGTAAAACACAAATATTTAAACCAGAAGTTTCAGTCCCCACTTATAGTAAATGTTTTGCTTGGCAGAAGCTTCATTACACAATGAATGAGTCTTTTGGAAAGAGCCAACTGCTTCATATAAAAAAAGCTCCTGTTCCTTTATTGCTTTAGGGGGAGAACAATGAAAATTCACTGTTACTGGCCACATCAACCTGAATGAAAGCCAAATAGGAAAATTGAAAATGATTGTCAAGTTCATCATATCTAATACAATAGAGGCAAATTAGAGTTATCTGCAGCAGCAGAAGTAGCAGCAGATTGCATTATAAATCATCATATCATTGACAGTCAATTACATTCAAAACTTTTCAAGCATGAGGCAGCGGCGGTGTTTATCTGCTAACAAACTTATTCAAGCCAGAAAACACAGTGTGCATGCATGAGAATTTCTTGGGGGTCTGAGGGGTTTGCATTAAAAGGAGAGAATTTTATCAAAAAGTATATTCCATGAAAGGTTAGAAAGCATGAAGCCTGGTTTGTTGTGTAATTCCATGTTTAAACCTAATCTGCCTTTCTTCTTCCACTGCAGTAAATGCACATTTGATTGTCGTCTGGGAGAGCCCTCCAGTAATGTCAACTTCTCTCCAGTCTTCTCTGCTTCATTACCACTTCTGCTTTCACAATATTTCTAGCTCCTTTCTGAGTTCCCAGCATTTTCCCTCTTTCCTTGTTCTTTTGTTTGTTTGCTTGCTTTTTATTTGAAGTGCATTTATGGTTTGTCTTCAGGAACCAAGAGCTTTCTGTAAATTATTCAAAGTAAGTAACCTTGCATTTTAGGAAATCAGTCCCTTACCTAATAGGTATTTAATTTAATAAATAAGTGCTAATTAAATAGATTGGATAAAAATTTATATAAATTGAGAAAGAAGTCTAGACAATATTCTACTAGTCATTTTATTTTATGAACTTTCAGAATTGGACTGAGCCCTCAGAATTAAATGCAATTTTTTCTCTACTGAAAGTTACAATGAGTGTACTTTCTGGCTTTTCCCATGGGCACCAGGGAAAGCACAAAGCAGGAGCAAAAACTTCTGGTCCTAAGACGAGGGTTTGTGATTTTGCTGTAGTGCAAAAGATGGGGAGAGTGTTCCATATGATGGTCCATCTACTTTTTTGATACACATAGAAAGCCCTGAAGCTGTAACAGACTGTAACGCAGGGTTAGTATTGATCTTATATCCACATGCCTGTATTGAGTAGGAGAGATTGTTGGGTTTTAGGGAGAAGGTCCTAAATTTATTTTTTTTGTAATCGAAGCTGGGTAATCTCCAGAGGTTCTCTAGCAATAGGTCTCTTCATATTTTTGGTATGACTTGAGAAAACTATTGCAATATGGCAATGAATTGCTCTAATATTAAATTGTGTATAGAGTCAAGGTTGAGAACTGTGCTGCTCTTTTGCAGAATAAAAAAAAAAAACATTTTTAATAAGAAGTAAGAGGCCTCAGGCCTAAAATCTTCCTCCTGCAAGAGGTCTCCTTTGTGCTCTGACTGCCACTGTCTCCATCCCATTCCACTCAGTTGACTCCAGATGTACTGCATAGAGACATGCTTGCGATTCATTCTAAGTTTCAGTCTTAAACCACCAAGTAACTTTTGCCATTAGCCACCCAACCCTCTGTTTATCTGATATAAGAAGAGCATGAGGGTGAAGAGCCTAGCTTGTTACATATCTGCCCAGTTTTGCCACACCTGGGAACTGATCTCTGAGTCCCTCTAAAATTAAGTAGCCAGTTGAAGTGCTAAACTTAGCATTTCTTGGATAATTAAAAGGAAAATAGAAGTAATCACAGAAAGTAGTTCAGGTGTTAGGTGGAATAATCATACCGAGAATCTAGAACAAAAACTGAGTTAATGTAGATATCATGATTGCCTGAAGATAGGTAGGGTGAACCTATTAAGTCTAATATCAGAATGAACATGAACAAAACTGTTACACTGACATAATTCTAAAGCACCATTAAGTTAGCTGAACAGGTAGAAAAGAAAGGCTTGTGCATAATGGTGAAATCAAAAGTGTGTGTGCAATTGTACATTTCTGGAAACAATTAAAAAGTCTCTTAGCTAATGTTGGTATCAGGGGAGTAAGAAATAAAAATGTGGATACTTGGTGTGGAATTCAGACTCGCTGGTTATGCTGCTTTTCTTGAACTGTGCAGTTGACCTCTGCTCTGTCTACGCTATGGGTCATAACCTGTCATGTGAGAGAGTCTCTGGGGCATTAGCTATCTTATTAACGAGACTGAATCTCATCCACTCTTTGGATGATTGCCACATTATGAAATTCCAGCTACAAAAGAGAAGAAAATTATGCATTTAGGGCAGTTATTTGCTTTTGGTTGGACATTTCAGTGAGTTTAGGCTAAAGCCTTTTTCTGTGGTTAGCCAAAGTTTAGCATATTTTCAAAGATTTTCAGTTTTACTGAAGTTTTCGTGCAAATCTGGCTGTAAATCATATCTTTATTTATCTATCTCCTTTGCCTCTTTTAGCTTTTTATTAAACACTCTTGCATCCACTATTGAGTTAGTGAATACTAAATTTAGTATGTAAGTAGTTCTGTAGAGGATTATGTTCCATATCCGTACCATATTAAGGAACTGTGGTGTTTGGTTAGCTTGTTTGCTTCTAAAGCTTTTTGACAGCTGGGGCATGACAAAGAAAGCTTTTCTGTATACTTGTTCTGAAATTTTTTGGACATGGATTATCAAGTAGCCATAAATAAGCCTTATTGACCCAGGTTATTATTTTACATTCGCTTTCACACATTTCACATACTGAGTTCTGTTGTGTGCTTTTTTCCAAAGGAAGAGGTCAGGGTTAGGAACTCTCTGGGTGATAATCTGAGAATGAGTTAAGTCAGAAGGACTTGATTGTTTACAAACATGTGTTTCAGTAGTCATCGTGAATAAAATACTAGATTTTAAATTATTATTTTGATTACTTTAAATTGAAAGTTACTACAATTGTGCTATCATACATACAGATGTAAACTTGTGATAGGAACATTAGTAATGATCAAGAGTAGTGATTTGATCTCAGTAATATAAAAAACCGCTAAAATCACAGATTAGTGGTATTTTGGGGTTTTTTCCCTCCTTTTCAATACATTATTTAACTTAAATAATCTTTTGCAATAGTTTTCCAGTGGTTTTCTTTTTTGCTGTGCTCATAAAAAATAAATGATGTCTTTTTTGTTTGTTTGTTTCCTTGTACTACATGATCCTGCTAGTATTGACCAAAATTAGTACAGCCTATCCTGCTTTAAGCTGTGTATGATCCTTTATTTTATATACTGGACCTGGTCTTGAAAACCAAATTTTCTGCTCACTAGCTTTAAATGTTTAGTTTGGTTTAATGTTCTTAGCAGACATGAACAGGGCTTTTGCAAAGCAGTTCTGACACGTTGTTAAGTAGGCTTTGGATTGTATGAATTCTTTTGATACTTTGTTCCTGCTCCGTTATTGGAGTGTATGCATTGCCAATTAATATTTGAGATTATGTTCAAACTCTTGAACATATCAAGCCCTCAAAAACATCCGGTTTCTTGTTAATGCATCCTGAATGTCAGCCTTATCATAAGAGTTTGTATTATAAGAGTAACTTTGCTACAGTTGCAGGCCCTTGAGGTTCATCTTTTCTAAATGCAATGTGACCCAATTCCTGTAGTTCCAAGGAAAAGTTTAAAAAACACTTCTGTTTCATAAAGTGATGCCATCTTTTTGCATGTATTTTGGATTTCTTGGTGGGTTGGGGTCATGTTTGCATGAGGTCAACTGCCTGTCTTATTTTTAACTGCTTCCCAGTGGGAAACATCTTATCTGTAAAAAGCCCAGTTAGAAGCTACAGAAATGCATATGTTCTCAGAATTCTGTAGTGTATAGACAGACAACATGCATAATTTATTGAAAACTTTTGGGATTTGCACCTTCTATTATTTTATAGGAAGGAAAGTGATGGATTGTCAAATCAAGCTACGTTTAATTTTTGATAGAAGGAGCAAATATGTTTATACAAGGTCACTCAGCTCCTGTAAGAAAGGTTATTAATGTGAGAAGTTATTTGCTGAGGTAAACCACCTCTGCTAGACAGCAAAATTCATCAGTCTTGTTTAGTCATGTACAAAATACACTGTAAGCATTAAAAATTCAAGGGAATTAATGCTGTAGCCAAAATACTTTCAGGCCATCCTAGCAGGAATGCCGGGGATCGATGGTAAATGGTTTTGATCATATTGACACAAACAGTTTCTCTGACGTGATCCAAGATTTAGGCTGCCACGTGGGAGGTACAGTTTGTTGACACTTGGTTGGTTGAGTGTGCTGTGACCTCACAGAATGTGTTCACCCTCCTCCTGTTAGCAAGGCAGTAAGACCAGGCATGCAGGTAGTTGTGAAGTAGCTACTGATGTAAATTTTGGCAAGTGAAATTACAACTTACCAGACAAATTATATACGTTCTAATAATGCAAATTTTTATTTATACTTATGCTTTCTGATTGTTTCCTTTAAATAAGTTCACTTTTCATGTTGTGGTTGCATTTCAAAACATTTCATAGTTATCTAGCTCCTAAGTCAGTCTTCTGGAGTCCCATTACATTAGTATTTCTCCTGTTCTATGTATCTATTCTTTATAGTTTTAAGGAAAACAATTTGAATTTTCCGAGTTGCTAGTGAGTATTAAAAAGAGTGCTTCCCAGGACTCCTGACTTCAAATTGCAAGTCAAGCTTCTTAAAAATTGTGATCACAGAACAGAATGCTAACTGTTTCTATTTATCCAGTATCTTTCCCTCTAGGTAATACAGTGTCAGTGTTCATAGTAGCCATGTCTTTGAATGGTGAGACATTGTACTTAAAGGGAAGAAAAACTCTGAGACACATGGGATTTCCTAAAAATGTGCAAGAGTTTTGCAAGTAAAAAAAGATTTGTGGGATAGAGTCTGGAGTATCATTTTGACATTCTGAAGACCTGAGTTTCTTAGTCTCAGCATGACGTTTGTTTGTGACCCCATTCAACTGTGTAAGTTCCAAATTACGAACGTTTGAACAAGATGTTTGAATAAATATTTGGAACCTACATTTCAGTCTTCTTTCTCCCAGAGAGAAAAATTCCTAACAGTAGAATGAAGATAATGGACTTTGACAAATTTAGGGAACAGATAAGTAGGCTCCTGAAGGAAGATCTTCTGAAGCATATTGAGAACTGGAGACACAGATGCTGGTAGATGAAGGCAAACCTTTTGAGAGGTGGTGCAAAGGGGATAGGCAACTCTGTAAAATACCATCATGACTGCATCAGAAGCTCTTTGATAATCTGAACCAGAAAGAAACCATAAAAAAAAAAAAAAAAAAAACAAAAAATCCCAAAAAACAACAAAACCCCCAACAAAAAACCAAAACAAAATAAAAAACCAACCAAACAAAAAAACCACACACACAAAAATAAGGCAAACCAAAAGAAAAGTATACATAGCTAGGCATAAAAATAAAGAAAATAACATGGAAATAAAGATAACATATAGTAGTGTGAGATTGAAACTGTATATTAATTAGAAATTGAAAAGAAAAAGAAATCATTAAAGGTTAAGTCAATCTCCTATACATATAAAATTTAGAAACTACTATCTTTCTATTATAAAATAATTGACTATTAAGAGGTTGGAAGGGACCTTAAAGATCATCTAGTTCCAACCTGCCCTTCTCTGGGCAGGGGCACCTTGCACTAGACCAGGTTGCTCAAGGCGTTAAATATAAAGAGAGAAAATACGGGATAATGTAGAGAAAGCTGAAGAATTCAATGCTGTTCTTTGCTTCAATCTTCATGCACCATCACACAGAATTATTTGACAATACCCAATGGAAGTGTTTTAATGAGTACATAGGGTACATGGGAAACATGAGGACATAGGTCTCATGATGAGGTGCATGCTGAAGTATGCTCTTCTAAAAGAAAAAAACTTTAAAATAAAATGAATGAATAAAATAAAAATTGATGACTGAGAGCTTTCTCTGAATCTTTTACATTTTGAGAACTCATGTAGGAGTGTTCTAGGAGGAAAATATATTTCTGGCCTTCAAAATAAGAAAAAGAGAACCATGCTGTCACAACCAGTCTGAGCTGAATCCTTGGAAATCGTCTAGAACAAGTGTTTAATAGGTATAAGAAATGAATTTACTTCTAGAATACTTTTGACAGGGTAACAGATTCCTAGAAATCTGTAGATGTAATGCGTTGGGTTTAGTACACGCTTTCATCCTGTCCCACATGACATTCCTGTAGGCAAACTTGGACTCTGTTTCATCGTTACCCTGTGATATGTGAGAATCAGTTACTGTTAGTGTCCCTTCAGATTATGAGAAAATGTCAACAGAGTCTTGCATTTGTCTGTCCGGGGCAGGGTATTACTTTCAGTGTTTTCATTAATGATGTCTATGATAGACTCATGTATCCTTGTAAAAGTTGCAGATAAAATCAAGGTTTATTAATGTGTATGGGGCTTGTTGGGGATCAGCAATCAAAATTTTGGAAAACATACTTAGATGACAAGTTGATACACATTCAAGATTTGTGGGAAATATTACACTCAGAAAAGAGAAATTAAATGCCCCAAGATGAAAATATCTGGCTAATCAGGTTGTAGTCAATCAGAAATGAAACATGAGTTAACGATGTGACCCTGTAAAATATATGAACAGGTTTACTGTGTGCAAGATGTGAAAAACAATTATTCAAGTCAGTGCTTCTGAGGCCATATCTAGTATGTCATGTAGTTTTGGTCATCACAATTTAAAAAAGAGTTAAGCAAGCCACAAAAAGTCCAGGAAAGAAGATTAAGAATTATGAGGGATTTTGAAGACTTTTGACGATATTTTAAATGACCTGTAGAAGGTATTGATAGAATTTGTTTTATTTAATCTACAAAAAGGAAGACTCAGATAAAATACGATGTCTCTGTTATGCACAAACTTGTTGCAAACAGGACAATGATTCTGCTTTTCTTGGACACTTAATGAAAGAGAAGAATAAACGGGGTTAATCTACAGATTAAGTTTAGGGTAAAAAACATAAAAGCTTATCAAGCAGTAAATCTCTGGAATAAACCACCCACATGTATTTTCTTTTCTGGAGTGTTTTTTTCGAATTTGCCAAATGTCTGATAAATGAGTCAGGTATAATTGCTTTTCTTCATTTTATATAGCTGAAGTAGATGTTCTGCGAGATCTCATTTCCCATTCATTAATATGAATCCATAACATTTATGGGTTTTGTGCCAGGTTTATTTAGCATTTTTGTGCCTTGGCTCCTGATGCTTAAAATACAACAGTACTTTTTCTACATTTGGTAGTCGTGGTGAGAGTGTATGTACATGAAATATTTAGATTGCTTGGGCCCTGTGACAATGGAAGCCATATACGTTTACACTGTAGAATGACGGACAGCTACTCTATGCAAAGTCACTGTGAAAGTGACATTTCTTTGTCTTGAATTCTTGTTTTATATTTCTGGGAGATCGGAAGATACAGTGGCTTCACAGAGTTGTAGAGGAAGTATCTAACCTCAGTTGTGCCTCTTGGGACCTCTTGGACAATTTTTGGAGAAGTGTTATTTGCATATCTCAAATCAACTCTTTGGCAAGTGTGGGAAAAGTTCCCAGCTGCCAGTTTTGACAGCCACAATTCTGGCAGCTGTTAGTCTTGAAGGGGAAAAAGACAAAAAAATGAAAAAAGTAATGGCATTGGTATTTTTGTAGAGCTTGGGTGACATTTAATATTACCTGCTGAAAATAATAAAAATAAAAAGGCACAAATGTGAAGGAGAGAAAAGGGTTCCAACTCATGGAACAGATAATAGTAATTTAGTATTTTAAAGCAACTCAATGACTTTCATCTCTGAACAGTTCCACTTGCAGCTTTTTAAATTGAAATCAGAAATAAGAAATTATAGGCTGAAGGAATGGGGTTAAAAATAAATCCTCAAGTGGGCTGGCAAACTGCAACTGTTTGGGGAAAAGTGGTTTAGCAAATGTCAGTTTTCTGTTGTTATTTTCACAGGAAAAGGTCTGATACCGCTAAGTATTTCTCAAAAGGGAGGCTACTTTAATATAGAGGTAAAGATATATAATAGTGATTGTATAGAATAAATAGTTCTTTAGCTGTTTGAAGGATTTAGAGGCAAAACTACAAAGGGGAGAGATGCTGTTTCATACATTTTATTTTAACTTGGAATATTTAGATTGCACTTCCAAACAATAAAACAGATTAATTTTCAATGGATTGTGAGGGGATTTTAAGGAGACATCTTGATGTGGATTGGCACTGGTTGCTGGCCATTTTAGTGGGACTTGTATTTTCATTCACTAGGAGACTATAGTCTTCAGAATGCAAAGCTGATATTACAAGAAATTTTGCTTGATTAGGAAGCACGTAATTTGACCTGAAGGTCACGTCACATTTTCTCTTGTATCGAAGTATTATGGATAGTATTAATCTGTATTTGTCTTTTGTTTTCTACTATATGTTATCATGATTCATTGCCATTACAATAGCAAATAGCCTGTCAACACATTTACTGGACCATAACCCTCTTGGGATAATCACTGAATTTTCATCAAGACTGCAATGATTAGTGTTTCTGATTATGATAATCAAATAACTAATTAGCTATCATGTTTCAGAAAAGACATAAAATTAAAGATGTTTTCAGAATATGTTAAGACACAAGTTTTTAGATGCTTCAAATTGGTTTTTTTTTCCCAGAAAGCTTAGAACATATAGGATGAAATGGAAGTTGGTAAATTTTACTGAAAGGGAGCTGAGATGTTTCTCACTCTGTCCTGTACTTCTGTTCCTTCCCCATAATTTTGAGCATAGCTGATTAAAAAATACTGTGAGATTAATACTGGACTCTGTAAGAAAAGGCAAAACATTTTATTTCTGGGGTTTGTATGTTTCTTTTCCTTTTTCTTTATATTTTGTGCCCTCTTTTTCAGATTTTCAGAAGTGTTAAAGTCTGATTAGATGTCAGTGTATAGGGAGAGAAAGGTCTCATCTTCACAGGTTGCCTCACAGTGGTGTTACATTGTGGCACTGAGATGGTGCTCTTCTCACCTTTATGTCTGTTTTCTCTTTTTGTATTTGAACATGATGAAAACTTGTGGTGGTGTTTCATTCAGATTTCCTGCCATCAGAAGTGAGTGTCTGACTGGAATTTTTGGGCTTTGGTGGTTTTTTTTTATTTGCTTTTGGTTTGTTTTGTTTGGGTTTTTAAAGTTTATTTATTTGTGTAATCATATGTCAGAGAAAGAAGGCAACACAAGGAATGCTGGAGTTTGTTAAAAGATTCATTACAAGCTATTTCAGTTCCTTGTTTTTTTCCAGAACTACTGTTGGATCCAGATACTTGTAATTCCATTGTTTTCCACTCTGTCCTTCATCTGTGCTCATTTTAAATGTCACAGAGAGAGGTGGTGACATTATGCTAATTTGTAATGGATTCCAGTGTTACATTGCCCCATTTCTTTGACCTCAGCAAAGAGCACTTGCTGAGAAGAACAGAGGATGATTACCTCCCCTCTGAGCATGAACTAGCTGCTATGGCTACATGACCTTGGGTTTAAAGAATAAACTCTAAAATTGCTGTGCAGAGGTTGTACAGGTTTTGTGCCTAAAACAAAGGAAGGATTTCAAAGAGAATTTTTTCTCCTCTGTGGCTGAGCTTATAGATTCTTCCCCATACAATATATCTCTTATTCAGAAATTCCCTTGTCTAAGCCTCTGAGATCAGTTTTCAGTAAAAGTGAAAAGAAAGGTGGCTCACATATATTTAGGATATGCTCTTTAAGATGTATGAAGCTTTTATAGGAGAATTAGATGAAAGACAAAGTATTGGAGTTTATTATGAGTTCATGGCTGGAATTAGACTGTACCTGTATCAAGATAAGGATCTTGCCTGAAAGATTGCTGTGGTTTGATCCTCCTGCAGCCTAAATACAGGAATTATTGAGCTACCAACTACAAAAAGACTCTCAAAGCAGCCCCTGAAACTATATCAATTCTAAACTGCTAGAATGTGAAAAAATGGTGACAGGATCAAAGCCATAGTCCAGCCATTACTGCTCTTTTTGAAAGAGAACTGAACAGGGTCATGTGAGAGGACCCTATGAATGGTGGAATTGAAGGAAGATTTCAATCTCCCTTTGAAAACATACTGGCATTAATATGATTTTGAAGAGCATGAATAAGAAGCTCTATAGTCAAAGAACTGCTGCAGGAACAGGTTTGTGGCCTTTTTAAAGTCAGTTACAATTACACTGGAGCTCCAAATAAGAGGTGAGTAAAGCCTGAGGACATTATTCTGAATTCATTCCTCACCCAAAACTCCCCCTCATGCTCCATGGGAGTATAAGGGGGAGTTTTGTGTTACACAACACTGTTTCAGTTCTTGGTTTTGGTTCATGGGGAAAGAGAAATCCATTGTGCAACTTGCTCATTTCTTCTGAATCAAACAAAGCAAAACAAAAGAGAAAAATCCAATAAACAGATTGGAATTCCTTTTGGGAAAAATAATCTGGTTTCTCCAGATGTGTTCTGGTACTTTGATTTTGAAAGATTAGGTGGCTCACACTTGGTGAAAGTCAAAGGCTATTGATCTCTGCCCATGGAATAACTAATATTCACATAATACTTTTGATTTTGAATCTTGGCACTAATTATTTTTTCTCTTGATAGGTTACCAGATCGTTAATGGTACTGAAGTGAAATCTCTAACACTATCAATGACTTGATGGATTTGATTTTTTCCATCAGCAGAATAGGGAGAGTAAAGTTGTGCTCTGAACAGATGCAGAGTTAATGTCAGTTGTAGGTTACTGTAGCATTTTTCCCTCCATCTTATAGAAGGATTTTATTTGTTCTTGAAGGAATAGACCTTGGCTTTGGTACCCTTTTGAGCTTCACAGATTTAAAAATTTCAAAACAGGCTAGATTTTTGTGGGTTTAAAATGAGGGAAAGAACACTGATCTTAGTAAAAAAAAAACCCAAGCTTTTCAGTCATACTGAAGGTGTTCCTGTCTTGATATTTAGCATCGTTTTGCCCCTTGAAGCTTGCAATTCTTTGTGCTGCAGAGTTGGCAGAAAAAAAAAGCTTAAGACAGTATAGAAAGATGATTTTAATGTTCATTATATTCTTGTCTTACCTAGTGCAGGTTTGTCAATCAACTCACTTCACAATGTCACCTTTATTCTGGTCACATTCACTGTCCCAAGGTCCAAATAAAGTATGTTCTATGTCTAAAATGAATGCTTTTGTGGGTGTGCACATATACTTGTGTAGATAATAAACAGAGGGTTTTTTTGTGTGTGTGCACTGAGAATATCCCTAATTTTAAGACCTTAATGCATTATAAAATCTACAAATATAAACCATGTTGCTGTTCGCTTTCTTTTCCCATAAATTTCTAAACATATGCAAAGAAAAAAATTGAACTGTTTGCTTACATGTCCAATCACATCTGTAACAGCTGCTGAAATGCATCTGCTTGTGGATTGTGTGGGATGCTTAGAAAGGTACTAGAGTTTTATATAGCAAGAGGTAAATTTGAACTCTGAGCTAAAATACAGCTAGTTTCCATATTTAGACAGGCAATCACTTATTTTAATCAGATCTCAGCATTACAGTGTCATACTTCACCTGTTTCAAAAATAAATTTCTGTGGGAATATGCTGCACAGGAGGTTGGGGTTTTTTTAGCACTGTGGTAAGGTCATATTTCATATTAAAAATGTGAAAGAAGTTAATTCTGTGGTGTAAAGCTAATCGTAAAATTGTACGATACAAAGAATATGTTCACTACACTTAAAACACTTCAGTTCTTTAGTAGAGTCAGTCTACTTAGCAGCAAGTGGAAATTCTTTAGCTGTCAATGAAAATAGCTGATGTATTCCTAATGCATTCTTTGGACCAAAATGGCATTTTTATTCATCTGACTGCAAAGTTACAAATGCCTACATTTCTTGCCTTAATTTATTTAAAGCATGATATCGAGGAAATCACAGTGATCTGTAATGCAGATCTGTAGAGCTGTTATCCTATTGCCATTTGAAACCTTTTGTTGCATTTTCCTCCTGTGAAATAAATTTTTGGCAAGGCAGTGACTGTAGTTGAGGAAGTAGCAAGGCAGATCCCATTACTGTTCAAAGTATGTTTTAAAGATAATTTTTTTTAATGCATACCCCGGCAACTTGGTCAGAGCAGGGGTATAAAATTCAGATACAATGGTTATGAATCTATGAAACCTGAGAAATAGGCACAAACATCTGAAAAATGTGATCCATACCAAAATGTTTCTGCATTCCTTCTGCTTTGAGAATAGTGACTCAAAATTGCGTCTGGTTTGGATATTGTAGGGTGGAAAGATGGGCAGTAATTGAATGTGAATAATCCTTGCAGTTGGGCTTTGAAATACAAGACTGACTTTCGTAAATGTGAGGTTTTGCTTACCATTCTCCAATTGCTTTTTTTTTCCTTAATTTTTTTTTCCCTTGGCACACTTAACGCTTTGTCGGATTTTAGCTCAACTAGTTTGGTTTGCATATTGAAGATCATTTACTAGGAACCTGCTGGGTTACTTTCAAAAAGGGTGCCATTCTTCAGTTCTTAAATAAATCACCAACAATTCCATTGTAATTGTACATTTAATGTATTATTTGCAAACCTTTCTTTTCGATGGGTAACTGAAATAGTGGTTTATTTTATGTTTCTGCAGTGTGTTGGCTGTTACACGTGCAACAAATACACTGTTAAACTTCAGTTCTAATTTAAGTATTGTCAAGGAATACTAGTTTGTTTTTCCACTTTCATTACTCACTTTTAAACAAGACAGTTAAAAATGGACCTGGTTTAAATTAATTTTCCCTGATATTTTTAGGTGTGTTTAATTATGAACATATACCATGGAGCTAAGTGTTCTAAATGTACCCTAATTGAAATAACACATGCAGTGGGAAAAAAAAATGTTATCATTATTTGATATCTTTATGTCTCAATTTAGTTTTAGTATCACAGTTTCAGAGTTAAAGGAAGAGAGTTATTCTTAATATGACATATATCCCTGATTCAATCCTTATCTGCTGCTGGTTGTTGATTTTCGCTGTGAACACCGTCCCTCTTCACAGAGACCTGGAAGCCCTTGTCAGTGAAGACTCGAGCAAAGAAAGCATGCAGTACCTCAGCCTTGCTTGTGCTTGCTGTCACTAAGATACCTGCACTGTTCAGTCACAGTACCACGTTTTCGTTGCTCATGCTTTCACTTCCCACATCATAATAGAAATTCTTGTTGTTATGTCCATTGCAAGTGTCAGTTTTAGGTGGGTTTTTGCTGTCCTAACATCAGACCTCCGTGCCCTAGATGTGCTTCTAAATTGCTCCTTTTGTAACTTGTTCTGCTTTCATCTCTTGTAAAATGCCTTTTTTTTCACATTGGAACAATGCAGTATTGTACAACTCTATGTAGTTGTGTGGCCAGCAGGGTGAGGGAGGTGATTCTTCCCCTCTGCTGGGGTCCCCAGCACAGGAAGGACATCAGCCTGTTCGCGTGAGTCCAGAGGAGGGCCACCAAGAAGGCCTCTCCTCTGAGGAAAGGCTGAGAGAGTTGGGGTTGTTCAACCTGGAGAAGGGTTTGAGGTGACTCAATTTCAGCCTTCCAGGACCTGAAAGGAGCCTACAAGAAAGATGGAGATGGACTTTTTACAAGAGCATGTAGTGACAGGACAGGGGGCAATAGCTTTAAACTGAAAAAGAATAGGTTTAGGTTAGATATTAGGAAGAAATGCTTTACTGTGAGGGTGGTGAAGCATTGGAACTGGTTGCCCCAATAAGCTGTGATGCCCCATCCCTGGAGATGCTTAAGGCGATATTGGAAGGGGCTCTTGAGGAGCAATTTGGTCTAGTGGAAGGTGTCGCTGACCACGGCAGGGGGACTGGAACTAGAGCTTTAGGGTCTCTTCCAACTCAAGCTATTCAATGATTCTGAGATACTTCACTACTAGTATATGATATAAAAAGAAATTACAGCTTTGTAAATATTCTGCCTCTTGGTGTGTTATTATCCTGGGATATTTGCAACAATACAAGTCAGTGCATATTTACTTGCATTTATTTATTTGCTGTTGTGGTTCAACAGTCTTTCATGGTATACTTCAGTCTTTTTATGGGTAATTAAGTGCTTATTCAAATTGGTTGGGATATATTTCAGTAGTATTTAACATGTACCAAGCCTGACTGAGTGTGCATCAGGCAGAGTGGATAAGAATCAACATCCTTTTCCAGATAAACACATTTTTTGAGAACATTGTAAGAATTGACACAAGTTGTTGAATAAGCAAAATGGAAATCACAGTTTTCCATCTTAAGGTTTCAACCCTACAAAAATTTAACAGTCAGGTACATGCTTTTGCAGGAATAAAATGGCCACTGATGGCAGTAAGATCTTTTTCAGGTGTAAAGCTATAGAAATATATGTGTATGGGATGTGTATATGTGCATTTTTATTGAAACATAAACAAATGGTTTGATTATCTTCCTTCTCCCCCAGCCCCCTCTATTTTGATCTCTATTGAGTTTTGAAGAGATTTCCCTCTTTGTTTTCTAAGGAACTTGGAGTATAGTCCTTACCTATTCCTTCCTCTCATGTTCTTTAAACTCTCTTTCCTCACGAAAGGGTGTGAAAGAATCTATCTCCTGCAGGGCTTTTAAATTTAAAGCATGGAGCTCTTAATGAGGGAGTAGAAATTGAAGCAAATAAATAAATAAAACATGGTTTAGTGAGGAATAACTGGTGTAGCTGAGAGAGTGCTAACTCAGTCCTGATGTCTGTTGGTATTTTAATGCATCCTGCAGCATAAATACAAGACTCCTGCCTCCTTAATTATAGCAAACACATTTTATAATGGTTCTATTGATCTTTTGTGAACAATGTTGATCTTGTAGGAAGGGTAGAATGGAGCAACTAAATAACAATGTACACTGCTATTGCTTTCCAGCAGGGTACTGGCACTGAGTGCTTCTTAAAAATATTCAATTATTTGTGTAATTTATGTAGCATATATTTTCAATATTCTTAAAAGCCAGTGAATATCGTTCTCAATTTCATGACTGGGATTATTATCAACTTCTGTCATTCTTAGGAAATTACGTCCTAAAATCTCAATAGATAGTGTGTAGCTGCTGTAAAAGCTAGTGAGATGAGGTAATGCAATGTAGGCAGTACAGATTGTCCCTGATGGAATACAGATTGAATATAGCGTTTGGAAGAACTTTTGCCAATCACTGAAAATAGTAATTATGTAATTAAAATGAAAGAAATTCCTTCCTGGATTGAGTGACTTTTTTATAAGGAAACCAATTAGTGATCTTAAAATAACAATGATATTTCAAGCTGGATAAACCTTGCAGAAAAGTGGTAGCAAGGATCATAAAGTACAATGAAGTTCAAGCTATCCAACCTTTTTTCAGTCAATTATCAACACCCTTTTTGCCCACAAGTGCTAAGTTCTAGTACTGAGAAGGAAATCTCTGAACTGGTCTAGAGCAGCTGTTCTTTGTGTTAAGCTGTATTTAATTACTGATTAGATATAATAGCTAATTCTGAGATACAAAATATAAAACTGTGTAATTTTTTTCCTGGTCTTGAACTGTTTTTTTTTTTAATTTAATCTTTTCTTATTTAAGTAGCGTTTGGAAACACAAGCTGCCTATACAAACTGTGTCAAATATCTCATTCGGGGAGACAGACAAAATCCTTCTGACATTACTCAAAAGGGATACTTTTGCATAATTCAGTGCAATTGGAAAGAGTATTTGATAATAAGAATAAAGGTCAGAAACATGGGAGAAAAAATTGTCTTCCTTTTACAAACAAAAAGCGTAAATACACTGTGCCAAATATCATGCGTCATTGGATGGGGGAATGAATTGTGTGGGATCTGACAAGTTCCCAGTACTATCTAATGGCATTTTAAAATCTCATGTTTTATTGTGACTTTTCAGAAATACTGTTTGTTACAATTTAGCAGATCCTTCAAAGAAATTATATGCTCTTCAGGAAAATGAGCAGCTATAGAAGGCAAGCGTGCTTTCTTGTACAGCTGAGACCTCTGAATTCATTCTGTCTCTCTCACAAGATAGAAAAGCAGCAGTATTTCAAAAGAAAACATTTAGATTTTTAAAATACTGCTGCAAAATTACACTTGCTGTCTTACTTGCTGTCAAGAAAATACAACCCAGGTCCTATTCAGTGACATTTGATGCAAAGTAATACCTGATTGCAGTTGGTAAATAATTTTTTAGCATATTTGTCATTATGGAATTTTCTTACCTTATGTATCTATCATTAAATACTCCCTACCGTAAGAGAAAATGCTGAAAAACCCATAAAGACTTTTCATAAGTAGGTAGACTGGGGTTCAAGATACCATTTCGGGAGAAGTTTGCCTGAGTCTGGCAAGAACTCATTAATTTATTCTGAATGAGCAAGGATTTTTATGGTGTCCTTTCTTTCAGTCTCCAGGCTCCTTGTTGCAGTTGTTAGCTGAGAAGAGGAAATGTTTATAAAATGTGGGGAGGATGCATGTCCTAACGCTGTTCTCTGCCGTGCTGAGTCACACTTCTGTTAAAGTACGCTGAGTTCTGCTCTGTTAATAGTTTGGACCACTCTAAGGTCAAAACTGTGACTCCCATCTTGGCCTTGTGTCCTGCTTGTGGCCTTGCTGAGGCAGTCCATGACCCAAATACGAACTATGTCTTTTTATGATTTGTATTATTTGTGGGATTTAAGACTGCTGCCATCTGAATAGGAGTCAGTAACTGATGTAAATAGGTCATGATATATTGCTAGTCTTTGGATGGGGAACAAAGCCTTATCTTTCCATCAATATAGAAGCAGGAATGAACAAAATATGCGAGATACTTGTGTTTATATATTCACTTATTCTCTTGGGCAGTCACGTTTTGTATTAGCTTAAGAATTGTAACATATAGTAGTGTACATGATAAACAACAGTAATCGAGTTGGGCTGTTTGAAAGGCATGCAGTCGCCTAGACAGCTGGCAGTGAAGACTTTGTATATAGTCAGCGTACAGTAATTCAGGACTAGGCAGAGCTCTAACAGAGATCTGTAGTCTGGAGCTGAGTTTTTATGAACCATTCAGCTTACCCATGTAAAATTATTGGACTTTTAAACTTAGAGATACTTTCAGTGATTTCTGTGACTTGCTCTGTCTGGAGCCCTTGATGTTATTTTTTTCTGCAGTGAAGCTCGTTATGGGTAATCACCTTGAGCTGTGAGGAGCTGACTAGTTTTTCACAATCATTTGGCAGTCAAATTCGGTGCAGATCAGCCTAGCAAAGTTGACAGTATTCTTCTCACAACTGTGCATGAAATCCCTATGTGATAATTTCTCATTTGCAGAAGACTGGAAAAAGACATTATGAGGTATGTTTCTAGGGAGTCTTCATGTTTGTGTCACTGACTTTCTCCTTGATCACTTCAAGGGTTCTCTTTTATGTTGCTGTTTCCTCATTAATTTTGTTGCCATTTTCAGCCTGGTTTTCAATCCCTTTTTTTGGTGTGTGTTATTTTACTATGCCTTCTATAGGCTATTAATTTATTAATATTAGTTATATAAAATTAGACGAGGGAAAAAAATATCTTACATTAATGCCATGAAGTAAAATGGTCCTGAAAAGATGCTGCAGAAATACTGCTTTTCAGTCAAGCAGTTCAAAGGACTGCTTAAACTTGGCAAATATTATTAGATTCTGGTGTTGGAAATTTCTTCCAGAGGCTTCCTAGTGTTTTTCGATTTTATTCAGTTTTTTGTTTTTGTTTTTCTATTTAGCTCAGTAATCTCTTTTTCAGAATGCTCTGAAATCACTGAGTATGTCCAGGTCAGATCCACATTACACCATGAGCAGTATGTCACAAACACATTGAGGTCAGAGTAAATATCATTGACAGGATGGGATAGTCTTCACTTACACAATAATTTGAAATATTTAGAATATGCGGTTTATTGACAAGTGCAACATAGGTTTTTCATAAGACCTACCAACATTAGCAGATTTGCCAATAGTATCCAACTCAGTTATCTCATAAAATAGTGTGATTACCTTTCTTTGGCATTCTCTTTCCACTCCCATCATTGCCCAAGGTCTTATTTGGGGTCTGACAGCAGAAGCACCTGGGACTGCAGTGTAGGCAGATCAGTGTGACTATAAATTGTAAATATAGATAAAGTATAGATTTCTCTTTCAGTGCTGGGTTTGGTTCTTGTGGCTCTTTCCCCTCCCCAGCTCTCCCTTTGGAGAGGGGGGTGTTGCTTATTTTCTTTTCCTCCAGAACAAACAAAGCAGAAAGGATGTAGTTGAATGTGTCTTTGACTCATCCAGTTGTGTTTATAGGAATATGATCTGTACTTCTTCCCTTCAGACCCCTTAATGTATCTGAAGGTACATTTGTCTAAGACACAAAGGGAGAAACTTAAGTTAAAAGAAAATATCAATGATTGATAAGAAGCTAAAGTTTTCTTTTTGTGTGTGTTTTCTGTTTGATTAGTGTGACTGTGTTTAATGCTCAGTGGTTTGCAATTTCAAAAAAAGTTTAGATCTGTTTCTGTGTACTCCCAAACATGAAGTACATTCTATGAAATATAGCTTATAAGGCACCCATGCCCATGCTCACTTTCCCAACTTAATTTGAGAAAATTTCTGTGTCCTTCAGCAGTTTGTCTTTTCTTGCATTTTTTTCACCTTTGTACATCAAGACATTAGTGCTGTTCTTTTATCCCCTTCTTTTATTGCATCCATAAATGTTCTTCTTGGCAAATCCTGTTTGGCAACAGCTTTTACTGCATACTCAAATAAAAACCAGTATGGAACAGCATACAAACACAGTGTAATATCTTGAAGTGTGAATTAGGAACTTTCAAACTGAGTTTGCTGCCTCACCATTTGTGGAAGTATACTCAGAGTTCCTATTTTCATAGGTGGCAGTGTTTTCTTCTCTTACATACTTGTTTGTACAGTGAATAAGGGATAAAAAATTATTTCTAAAGGGACCTTTCCTACCTGTAATAGAATGCAAGTTTTGTATTAAGGACCAGTGAAAATACATACTTCCTCTCTCATTTTCCTTCGAGCTCAGAGTTATACAACTCTTCTATTTAATATACTTTTTGATCTTTTCTTGGGAAATAAAACTGTTACAGGATATTTGCCTTTTGCTGGTGTGACATCTAGGCAATAATAATTACAAATGAAACATTTAACTATTTTTTAATACTGAGTTTGTCATTACTTTGCAGTTGAGTATGTATCATTAAAAACCATGCTTCCAAATAAAGTGTGAACAGTTATTACTGTTATTTTCTTTTAAAATAATTACTTCCATGAAGGGTTTCCTTTTTCATTTGTAAGAAAAGCATTGAATTGATCTTCTGTTTTGAAAAAACCTTTTAACAGAATAAATTTTAAAAATTGTAAAAAAAAACTTTATCTCAAGCAGATAAACAAGATGCTTATTATTAATTCTTAGTAGTAGTCTGAATTAAGAATTCCTTTTGAATTCTATCTCCTTGAATTGCTGTTCATAAACATGACTTAGAAATTTATTCCGGGGAAAAAAAAAAAATCACCCTCAAAGTATTGACAGTGAAGTAAATGACTGTGTCTAAATTGATGTTATGTGGAATACTTGCAGCTTGGGGTGAACATTTTGCTGTATCTCATGTCTCTCAAAGGATGGGACCTCGGTAGCTGTACATGTGGTTTTCCATGAGACCAGCACAAATTTTACTCAATGTCAACACAGAAAATTAATCTTTCTATGAGCAAGGATTTCTTCTGTGGTTGAAGTGGGCTAAATCAAGTCTAGCGATTGAAAGAAATAGGAGACACAATTCAGAGGAACTGAAACCAGACCATTATAAACAGAGAGGGAGCTCTATATAAGGTTAAGCACTTAGATAAATGTTTGTTATGAAGGGACATAGTTGGGTGAGTCAGACAATGTGGAGTTCATAAAATTAAAATTCTAAAATCAAAAGGGTTCAGATTCATTCTCTGAGCTCCAGAAGTTTTTTATATTTTCTTTAAATGCCAGGAGGTCTGCTCTTTATCTAAGTATCCACTTTTAATTAGGGGTCACATCACTGTAGTAAGTGGGTGAATCACAAGTATTCAAAAATAGATTTCTTTGCAGATTTGTAGAATAATGTTTATTTTCAGAAGCCTTAATTGTATGTGGAAGCAGATGGAAAATTAATGGAGTTCACTTTATGTTTGGGAGCAACTGGAATTTGAGTGCAGAGTAGAATTGGCTGGAAAATGGAGGAAAAAAATTATCATTTCACTCACACCCTTCAAGTAGGATTACGTTTTTTTCTTTAATGGATGTTTCTAAAGCTTCCGCTTCTTCCCCTGTTTTGTTTACAGAGGATATATTTATATATTTATTCCTCTTCATTTCTTTGTTTCTTTCTTTTTTTTTCTTTCTTTTCTTTTTCTTTTTTTTTTTGTTCAAAACAATTGCATTTTTTGGTTTTGCAGTAGTTGTCTTTTGGTTCGACTTACGTCTTCTGGCATTTGACACAACAATATCTGTATTTTCAGACATTTAAAATATACTGTTGTGGTGCTTCTTCCATATCTCCTGCCTGGTTCTGCTGAATTTATAAGGAGAACCCCAGAAATATAATGAGTAAATTATTTACTTCTTGCTATCATAACATTCTTTTTTTAACTGGTGGTTTGAATGAGTGGATGAAAATTTAATAATTTCATTAGTTAACTAAATAGTTAACTAAAATAATTTAATTAATCTCAGTATCCATCTCCTTAAATTATTCAATTAGCATATATAAGAATGGTCCTAATACACTGTGGTCAAGGGTTCCTAGCCTGTTAAAACACAGGTTAAGACAAACGTATTGTGTATGTGTAACATTTTTGTTTGTGTCTGAGTTTCTGTTGCTCTGTTTTCCACTCTTGAAATCTGCCGTCTAAATGCCTGCTGCATCAGGGGCTGTATTTTATCTCTGTATTCAGTAGGTCTTGATGGATTTCTGTTCTGCAGTTATACATGGAAAAAGATTTCTGTTTTTTTTCTTTTTTTTTTTCTGTGCTTTTAGGCACGCATTTTTCTGTGCATGTAAAACCTTATTTTACATTTCACTGATTTCAACCGACAGCTCAAGTAAAGTAGTTGTTGTTTCTATGTTATTTCTGTAGAACTGAATTGTTAATTTTCATTTGGGAGGTAAAATGCATCCACTTCATTTGTTTTCTGATGTACTTTTATGAAGTAACAACTGAGCAGAGTATATAACTGATCATAAGGTTTTTGACAAAGCTTTTAAAATTATGTTGTTTGGTAACTATTTTGAAATAGAAGACAAAACATAGAATAATTTTATACTGTCCATTTTAGGCAAATATTTTGAATTCAATGTGTGAAAAATAGCGTTGGGTAAAATACTCAACTTGTCCCAAATGCTGTGATACTAATTAAAACACCACTGGAAGTCAGATTAGGCAGTGTTTCAATGCAAGTAGCTGTTCCTGTCACTGTGTTTGATGCTTCAGCTGAAGCAGTTTTACCAAGTCATTCAGTGTGCACGGTATGAGTGTCTCCGATAAGGCTTCTTCCTTGTAGGGATGAAATCCAAAAATCAATGTCAGATGGAAATCAAAGTTCTCAAAGTTTGAAGGATTGATGGATAGAGATTTTAATGAGTGCGAATTTCAATCTTTACCTTCATAACTTTGTCAGAAAGGGCAGGCATGAAATTCCTGGGTGCAGATGTCTGGGAGACATGTTTGAAAATAATGAGCTTAAAAAAAGTTAAAATTAAAATCAAGAGTAACATTGTGATTGAAATGAAGAAATACTTTTTTTCCATATTTTACCTGGAAATGTAACTAAGATTTTGAGGAAATTAAATATATGCCTGTACTCTTGTGAAAGTGGTTGATAACCCTATTCCAATTACTTCTCAGTAACACGCATAAAATTTAATTAATTCCATTCAAGTAGCTATTTCGTCTTATTTAAAATAAATAAAAAAGCCCATCTCTCAGAAACATGCTTACTGAAGACACCATCAAGTAGAAGACTCAAACAAGGGAAATGAGGAAATGTAGCCTACTTTTTCTTTTTTTTAATTTAAGTATGATGTCAGAAAAAATATTCTGTAAGATGAGGTTAATTTTATTAATGATCAGTTACAGTCATAGAAATAAACCCATTTTAATTGGTAATACTTCTGCATCCATATCTTTTAATATAAACCGAATTTTTCTTATTAGTTCTATTCTGACTTTTTTTCCTGTTCAACCTAGTAGAATTTTTCGTTGCTAAAAATCATGTGCTTGTGCCATACATTTTACATTGCCACTTGAGCTAATTTTAAACTATGATGGGCAAATCATTCAAATGAAAATAAAGGTAGTTGTTCTTCCTTCATGTAACACTGTCAAATTAAAACTAAGTAATAAAAACGAAAGGAGAGAAAGAAATTGGAAGCTTATTCATCACAACAACTGGGCTCTCTAGCTACTAATTTTAAACCTGAGATTTGTCTCTTTCAAATATTTACTCTGAAATAAAAATGCAGTTAAGAAAAAATTAGAGGAAAACAGTTGAAAAAATTCTTCAATGACAAAACCTCTTTGGAACGGGTTACATAGTCTGCTGAAGTAGGACTTTGGTCCTTTTGATACTCTTGATTATTTTTCTTTTTCAATAAATATTGCACTGAAAACACATAGCCTTATGATATTCTTCAGACGACTGTGATAAAGATGTCCCTTTCTTACATGAATGTGGGCAGCAGAATGCCTGTGCTTTGTGAAGTATAAAGACTTCATAGGTAGTGAGAGTTTGAAAGAACTCTGTATGCCACAGGCATAATCTTTTCCCAGGTGTGATTTGAGAGAAGAGCCATTTTTTAAGCACCTGCATGAAGCTAAAACTGGCAATGGAGACTCTCCATCCATGGAAATTCCCCAAACTTGACTAGACTAGACACAGCCCTGAGCAAGCAGGTCTTGCTCTGACGTTAGCTTCCACTTTAAGCGGTTAGACTAGATGATTACCCCAGTTCACTTCCAACTTAAATTATTGTACAGTGATAAAATGCACTATATTTTAAAATTTGGCATAATGGCTGGCCTCAGAGTGCATCTTCCTGATGTGGCAACGTCCTGCCCACACTAATGGCACTAAATATTGTGCTTTAGCTCGGACAGCTGGGATGTCTAAAAACTATTGAATTAAATACGGCAGCGCCCCACGGCCATCCAGAACCTTTGCTGTATAGTCTCCTAATCAGAGATTTACTTCCTTACTCCCTTCTAAATTTTCATCTTCTTGGGGGTAAAAAAAAAAGTTCCCGAAGTCCAAATGTTGTCATTTTGACTGAAGTTTAGCTTCAGCTAATTACATGTTCTTGTAGTGCTCAGTGTATACCCAGCAAGCCTTGCTCTGGAACTTAAAAGAAACCAAACAACGAAGCCCTGCAAGAACCAAACAATGAAACCCCGCTCTTAATAGTTACTAGAAATAAAAATTTTGGGGAGATGGATACTTTTAGAGAAGTTTTCCAAACCTGTTGTTGCAAATACAGTGCCAGTTACAGGTGTATTAGCTTCTATTTCTACAACAATAAGAAGAAATGAGTCAGTTCCACTTTTGCTTTTTATATCTTGTTTTTCTGTCAGAGTTGTGAGTTGTTAGTAGAGGGGCTTGCTGGAAGAGACAAAATATATGCAGAAAAAAGGGCTTTAGCAGGTATGAAACACTTCTTACTGAACATTGACAGAGCCTGACCTTCTACTTTCTACTGTCCATACGCCACCATCTTTCCTTAGCCATGAAAAGAGGCTTTGCCAGTCCCCTAAATGAGGAACCAAACGTGACAGCTCAGCTGATGGTGTTGACATTGGCAGGAGGCTTGATGGACAGCACCAAACCTTGCCGTGGACTCTCTCCTGCTAATTAGCTGTTCGAAGGAGCTCTGTGTGCCACAGGCACAATCTTACTGGAAAAGGACATCTTTGCTGTTCACCCTGACAGCTGTGATGCAGCTGTTCACAGAGTGAATTGAGCACAGAGGGGGAGGGTGGGAGGTGGAGAAGGAGGAGGATTTAGAACAAGTGGCAGCTCTGGTATCTTGCACTGCAGCCATCCACAGCTATAATAAACAACTGGAATGGAGAAGAGAGATGGGATTTGAAATTTATAAAATGGGAAAGTGGTTTAGGCATGAAATAAGAGGAAGAGTGAGAGGAAGGGAACAGGACTGTCCCATGCGGGCTCTGTGAGGCAACTGGAGCTGTATGTCGAGATCAGTTCAGGCTGAGGGATTTAACATATAAAACCATCCAGATTTTCTATAGATCCTGTGCATGTCCAGGGGTATTAATGGGGATGTGGCCCAGAAAGTCCCACAACTGCAAGTGAGGGAGCAGCATAGTCCTGAGTAACTTATTGATGAGCCATAGATCTGGTGGCTTTGGAGACAGGCTGAGGGAAGGAGTTGAGAAAAAGTACTTGCTGTTTAATGTAAATTATTATAAATGAAGAATGAGAGAGTTTGAGAAATTGCTCTTGCTGTTTTTCGAAGCAAATACCCTGATGCAGGAACTTTTAAGTGGTAAAATACACTGTTGTTAGAACTTTCTTATTTGAGAGTGGAATGAACATGTTCTCTATTGGCACTTTGGAAGACATGTTTAACTTGGTTAAATGTTAACTATGCAGTACTGAAGATAAAGGTGTAGTGTTGAGAATGTAGAAGATTCAGTAGAAACAGTGACATTTTCACTGGTGTACTTTCGTTAGTTCCCATTAACTTTTACTTCCAGTGGTTTGGTTTTTAAGGGACAGAGTGAGACCCTACTTTGGATCTTTTGTAATGGCAAATATCAGTTTTAAACTTACCAAGCATTTCTTAATAATGTTTGAGAGGGGCAGTAGATTGCAAAATTATTTCCAAGGTTAAAGTAGGTTTGCAATTTTTCAAAAATGTTGATATCATTTAGGAGGTAAAAAACCAGTTCAGAATAAATAAGTGAAATAAGGATAACAGCAACTTTCCACTCCCTAGAACACAGCCTAAACACTTTCATTAACGCTGAGTAATTTTTAAAAAAAACAAAAAAAGTTATTACAACATTAATTCATTTTTCTGTGTGTTTTATAGAAGCAGAAAGTTTAAGACAAATATTTTGCTTACAATATATCTGTCCTAGGCTAAGGTAAGGAGTGATAGATTGCTTTGGAAAACTTCCTTGTAAAAAACTTCTGGTATAATTTTACAACTGAGTGGGTTAGTTTGTGATAGCCTTGAGATTTGGGATGTTCCTGGAAATTAATTCTTTTTAAGTTTTTTTTTCTTTTTATTGCTGATTACCTATGGGTTTTATTACATGCAACTTCTCTTTTCTCCACTGACACACAGACAAAGTAGCTAACAGTATGCTGCAGCTGGTAGCCAAAAATGTCCCAAAGCAGATGTTTCTATTGTTATAGCAAAGAAACCACACACATGCTTATACACACCACCAGTGCCTTCCTTTTTTTTGTATTTAGTACCATCTCTTATTACCTCTTATCCTGCGCTGGAGAAACAATCTTGTATTGCCCCCCAAAAATAACAGATATCAAAGATGATTTTTGTCATTTATACTTATATTTAAAAAAGTCCAAACCACTTAGAAAATATGAACTTACACGTCAGGGACTTTCTCAATCAATCTTTGCTCTTCTTTATTGTGCGACAATTCCTGTAATTTTTGTTTGAGTGTATATCATGTATCCTATTTACAGAGGCATGCAATGCCTTATGGTGACATTTTGTTTATTATCACTCCCGACTTGTGAGGTAATCACAATTATTCTGCTGAAAACCTTAGATATTCTTCATAAATATTTGATATGCTTACACAGCCTGAGGTTGCAGATTTTATACAAGTTTCATGACAAATGTGAAATCAGTTTTTTGTGAAAGTGATTTTGCTCAGTTAAAAAGAAAAAAGAGTGAGCTTACCTTTTTGTTACGTTTTTTTAATTTTTGAAGAATTCAACAGATTGTTTACAAATGAGGGGCTTTTTATATTTTTCCTAGCAATACTTTCCTAAATTCTATTGGTGGTTTTTCAGTGCTTAGTTTTTGACATCTGTTCTATGTAACTGATTACTCAGCTTAATAATTTTAACGGTGAATCGTGTATCAATTGCTTTTCATAAGTGATTTATATGTTCATTGCACAACTCGAGATTTGGGAACTGATTTTCTGTATTTTTCAGCTTTAGTAGTAAGAAAGCTTTAAAGATTTGCATGTACCTTTATTCCTGTGTTCTTGATTGTGTAAGTCTGTAATTGCACATAAAAACTGGTAGTTTCATACAAGGGATTTTTTGTAGCTTTATATTACTGGTCTAGTTCACTTAAAGTGGACTAATTTTGCATCTAACTATTTCTGCTAGGGCTGTTTTTTTTTTATTTTCCCAGTGGGAAATGTGTTTTCAGTGTCTGATATAATGCAATTTTGTGTGGCTTGTTCATGGATGGCTGCAGTCGAAATTTTGCATGTTATTCTGTATTAATGACATAAAATTAGGCTTCTTTTTGTTAATGAGTAATACCCAGTATTTACTCATTACAGAGTAGTATTCAGGACATTATGGTATCTTTCACTTTTATTTATATTATACAGAAGTAAAGACAATATTGGTAGATTTTTGAGAGGTATACCTTCATGTATCTTGTGAACTGGCAATGTTTTTGATAATGAACAAACTTGAGAATTTTAATTAACTTAAAACCACTGTCCAGGTGGACTTAAGGCTTAGGCAGAGTTGTGCCCAGAAGATGGATAGAACCTGCTGATCATGAAGAGACAACTTAGAAAAGCCCTTAAGGGTTAATATGTTTAATAATCCTGGTGCATGAGATTATGAACTTGCTAACAAAAAGAGGAGAGAGGTTGGGAGTTTTGGGGAACTTTTAACCTTGTTATACTGTATAAAATGACAAATCAGTGAGGTGAAAGGAGAATTACAGTTTCTTTCATTCTGTTTTCACCATCAGTATCTGTTACTACTTTACTGCTGTTGTGACTGAAGGACAGCAGAGCACTCCTCTAGACACTGGCTATTAGCCATATGTATGAAGAACAAATATATCAGTAAGAAATTGGATTTTTTTATTT
Source organism: Dasyornis broadbenti (assembly GCA_013397935.1). Classification (NCBI taxonomy): domain Eukaryota; kingdom Metazoa; phylum Chordata; class Aves; order Passeriformes; family Dasyornithidae; genus Dasyornis; species Dasyornis broadbenti. The sequence continues at coordinate 523,837 of VZRN01001953.1, forward strand.
AGCTTTTTCATGGTAGTGAGTTTCGTTTTAATCTAGGAACTTTTTATTAGAGATATTATGATAATCCACAAGCCACTGATGCCTTCAGCAGTCATAATCTTTCAGTTTTCTTCTCTCTCTGAAATTAAAATGGTATCTGTGAATGCTGCAGATACAATCTGTTTGATGACATGTTTATGTGTTTATGAGTTTCTAAGAGATGAACAGGAAAGAGTTGTTCAGAGAAGCACAGCTTTTCACCTAATATGTCAGATACAGTCAGTACCCATTTCAGAATCATAGGTATATTCAGTTTAGTTAATAGATAAATTAGGGGAGCAGTTAACAGTGGCATTAAATTATGGGGTTTTTTTCTAAATAACATATTAGTAAGCCACAGGGGGATGTTTCTGTGTCTGTTTTTCAGGAAGAGGATTTTCATGTTTAGTTGCTCCATTTATTTTCCCTGGTCTGCCTTGTGCTCTTCCTTGCTCTCAGTCTCTCACGTTCTTTTGCCCTATTCCTATCACACTTGTCACATGCAATATTGCACTCTCAGATGCCTGCTCACTGCCTCTCACATTTTCTCAGGTGTGCTCTGTCTCTTTCATGTGCTCTCTTCTGTGTGCTGTCCCTCAATGTCTTATTCACTTATCCTTGCACACTGGCTTTCTTGTTCTTGCTCCCTTGCTTTCCCTTGGTTGCATGATTTCTCTTATGCTCATTCCTTCTCTCACCTATGCTCTTGAATTCTCATTCTCTTTCTTGCTCCTGTGAACTGTGTCTCCCTGTCTCTTTTATTCTTCTCACTCCTCTCAAACTTATTGTATCTTATTTTTTTTTTTAGGGATAATATGGGGTTTTCATTAGCCAGAAAGTGGTCAGGTGTTAGTGATGCAAGACAGGTTGATCAGCAGACACAATACTGCATTATGAACATTCTTAATTGAATTCACAAGTGAGATTTTTTTTTTTTTTTTTTTTTTTTTTTTTTTTTTTTTTTTTTTTTCTTTGAGATGTTCCCTCCCTCTTCCTTCCACTCCCTCCCTCCCTTCAATCAAGTCGTTGCTTGGAGGCAAGAGAGTAAGGGGAGAAGGGAAAGAAGCTCATTTAGCAGCCCTGGTAGACATAAGCATCATAGTACCAATCAATCAACACACATGCTTTCCCACTGAGACTCCCCTGTGACCTTGAGGAGTGTGACAAATGACTTAGAGGACAGAACAGACAGAAGGTTTGTGATAAACCAAAAAATTATGTTCTTCTGGGTGATGAAGAAAAATAAAAATGAAGAGTGAGGGTAGATACATATTTGGTTTGAACAGGAGTCAATAAATTCTGTAAGTACCTTTCACTGTGCTGGCAGTGGTTACAGGAGTTTACTGTCACAGTAATCAAGACTTCTTCAATAAACCTCACTGCAGTGTTTACAGTACTTCTTTTTGTGCAGTACTGCACTGCTTTATGGCTCAGAGCTCTCAGCTGTGGCTGGAGGTAGTAGCAGTTATTGATAACTGATTCCAGAGGCAACATATCTCGTCAAATTCATGTAGAGGGAAAATAATCAGCAGAGTGAATCACTTAACCTGGACTGACTTCGCTCACTCTGAAATCTGCAGCACATTAACTCAGTCATGAGAAGATTATTATTAATCATAAATGTTTGATACATTAATAAGCGCAGAAAGTTACAGTCTGGTTGTAGAAACAATTTCAGCAGATTTTTAAAAACTATTTTTACATACGTTATATATTTTATTTTTTTTAATTGAGGAGTTGAAATAAGCAATCTTTTTGTATTTATTATGTATCTATGAATCTAGTGCAGTATAGGAGAAGATGGCAGTTTCTTGCACTCACCAATATACGTCTAGCCTTAGCAGAAAACAATGTTTTTAAGGAGAAAGATCTTTTGCCACCTTATTCCTTCTTTGTGTCTCCTTCAGAATGCAGATTGGTATTTTCTTTAGTGATTCCTTCAATTCCATTTTTCTCTAGTTCTTCTGACCCTTATCAACATGACTCTGTATTTGCCCAGTGTTAAGCACCTTGCAACGTAGATTGCTGTTATGTGTTTCAGCCAGCCAAACCTCTGATACTCGTGGTACTAAACTTAGATTCCTCTTCTTTCCAGCCTAATAAAATAAAACTAAACAAACAACTAGTCTCCTTTTTAATGAAATATAGACTGTCAAATACACATCAGAGATCAGTAATGCTTTTTCTCCATAATTACCATTGCATCCAAATGCATACAGTCCATAGAGCTGATTTTCTAATCTTATTGCCAGAGTTTAGAAAACTATTTCCCTTCCTATTCTTTTCTTTGTTCTGGGTGGAAGAGGTCTATTACAAACAAATTTGAAGACTACATTTTTTTTTCTAATGACAGACTGCACTTTGCAATGCAGGAAAAGGCATTGTTGGTTCATTAAACTCAGTAGCAGCACTAGTAAACCAACGGCTAAATGAAAGGAAGTGGCATGTGTTTGGGGAAGCAGGTAGTTAAGTGTCGTCATCCTTCTAATGATGTTGAAGCTGGTCAGATTTATTGGTAAAATGCCCAGATCTCCCTTGTAGCAGCTATATTCCAGTATATGTCTGATGTTTTAGTGTATCAGAATTGTGAGTTAATTTTTTTTTTAAAAAGCATTAACTTGTGAATAGTTGACATAATTTACAAAAATACAGTCCACTTTAAAAAAGAGTAAGTGATAAGCTCTGTAAGGTCCTAGAAAATGACAGGACAAAGTAGTCTATTGCTGTTTCAAAAGACTTGTGTTAAGTTTACCAGCTAGGTAATTTGCTCTCAGAAGGCAGCAAATACATATCAAGAAGTGAATCAGAAAGTTGATTGTTCCTGGGGATTTTAATGAGGTTAGTAACCCAGTCCTGTAGAACAATTAAAATCTTCAGCACCTTGCTGAAGGAAATTCTGTTTTCAAAGTGTTAAGTTTTTCTCACTCACCACATTTAGCTGAACTTCTCATTCAGATTGGTATTTAACCACTCATCCCCTCATTTGCCCTAGTGCAGGCCTTCAGAATAGGCCTGACAATGGAAAATGACAGAAAAGTGGGATTATAGATTGGCCTGAGTTTAAAAAATGTAAAAAGAAAAAAAAAAAAAATTAGGTTTTAAGCCATTAAGTATGAATTGTATTTCTAGATGCTATGCTCTATTAATATGAGTAACTATGCTCAAGTGTAGAATACAAGACTTTGTAACTTTCTATCCAGTAGATGTTTTGTATGCATGATATTTGCCTGATGTTACCAGAAAGCCAATAAATAGTCTTCAAGAACTTCAGCTTTTCCAAGGAAGCTTTTTTTTTTTTTTAAACGCTAGATCACTGAATATCATATTGACATGTTGTCCACTTGGAATTAATTCATTTTAGTTGGATCAAGTCTGTGTCTACCAAAAGTAGTTAAAATTAAAATAAAAAAACCACAACAAAAACAAACCAACAAAAAACTTTTGAAGGTATCTTCAAGGACAGGGAAACATGAGCATCTGGGTATTTTTATTAGTTTGGGAACACAAGACATGTAGCTTTGTGTCTCAAAGAGATAAGGAAAACAGAACAGAGACTTGAACCCAGGTCATTAAAGACCTAAGATAACGCTTTAATCACTGTACCTATCCATCCTTTGGAAGAAGATTATTAATGCAAGTATTTTCATCTTCTGCTTTTAAAAGTCTGTTTTCTTGTAAAGTAGCAATACACCTCAGTGGAGAGTTCTGCAGCTGCTGTCTGGATTTAATACAAATTAAACAGTAGGTTCTTTGTGTTACCAATTCCAAAAGCTTTCAGGCTGAATTCAGTTTTGGTTTATCCAAAAAAAGAAAAGTTAGCACATTTGATAATAGAGTGCATATCTCTTTATAAATGTTCTCTTCATATTGCAGAAATATGGATATTTTTGGCTTATTCAATTTATCGCTGGAGGTATGAAATACTAGAGGCCAAATTTTGAGACACCTATATAGTCAATTTAATGAAAACACACGGTTTTGTAGGGTGAATGCAAGGTGAATTTGGCTATAAAACTAACAGTAAGTCTGGGAAGCATTAAGTATGCTTTTAATGTAAAAATAAACACAGTTTTATTGGGGAGGGGGAAGTTTTGAAAGGAGAGCACATTAAAACTAGAGCTTAATAGACTAACCCTGTTCTTAATGCTGTTAAACAAAACTATGCAAATCAGTTTGCATAGATAAACTTTGCTGTAACAAGATTTAGTTCATAAGAACATTATGAAGCGTTATGATGTGACATTTGGTAGAATGTGGTATTTCAGGTATAGTCTAATGTGCCAGTTATGTTTGTCCTTAGATTGATAACTGAGGATAATTTGCCATATATAGCAAACAAAAACATCCTCGTTTTGTCATATCAGAAATCAAATCTTGAGGTTTTCTTTCTTCGCCCCAGTGGAGAGGTCCAGGGACAATGAATCCTGGTTAATTCTTTATAACCTTTAAATGATTGTTAAGCTGGGGATCACCATGGTTTGGTAAGGGTCAATGTGTAAACAAGGAGACTTGAGGAAGAAGAAGCCTGTATATTACCCAATCAATGGTGACGTTGATTCTAACTAGAACTTCTTAAAATAGGTTTTCAGAAGTTATGCAACCATAGCTGGGTTTAAGGGAAGGGTGTGCTGGAGTCATTGCCGACAAATTCAAATTTAAGTTATTGGTCAACTTTTTAGTAACAGATAAAACAACCATTACTTTTTAAAAAAAAAAAAAAACAACAACAAAAAAAAGAGGAACCCCATAAAGGTTTGTGATCTGTATGTCCCTGAGTCTAGCCTTTAAGGAATAAAAGAAAAAGAAAGCGTCTCAAACTGTAATGAAATGAATTTTATTTTGCAGGCACTGGGCCCATGCCATTTCATTTCATTACCAGGATACGCTGAGCGGGCTGGAATCAGCAGGAACTACAGGCAATGCAAGCTGATGATAAGCATTTCATCATGGCTCTAAACATATTAAATTCTTAGCAATAAATTTTATCAATGGCATCTTCATGGCTGGATAGCATTTCCACCCCTTCTTTCTTCACCCCACTCTCCCCTATCCCCATTTGCTTTTGGTCTGCAAATACAGCTTGTACTTGACTGTTCTGAAAACAAATTTTTAAAAGATCAATAACTAAAAAAACATTTACAATTTAGCTAGTCCAGTAATTATCCTTCAGGCTATTGCCTCTACTTACTGAAAATGGGAAAATAAAGTTACAGGGTGAGCAAGGGTAACAACAGACGGACTTCATTAGGTTCACTGTTTTGTGACAGTCCTCAGATTTTCTCCTAACACTGAAATATATCCCAGGGGAAAATATATTCAGCTGAAGATGTCATTTCCAGACATTTTGTCTTTATAGGTTACTGATATAGAAAAAGGAGGTATAATTCTAAAATAAAAGGTTGTAGATTTGATATTTCTATTGATATAGTCAATAAAATGTCAACAATTTCCAATGGCTGCAATGATGAAATGGCCAAAACCCAGAAGTTCCTGAGGATCAGGACCAGGAGAAAGCTTAACCTACTGAACTACCCAGATGATATCCGAGTAATCAATGACAGACCAAATGGGAGCATATGGCTGTGAAACAGAGAGAGCAGGTGATGGTCTTGGTTTAGTCCAGAAAAGGTCTGTTCTTTCTGAACACTACTCTGGGTAACTGCAGTAGCATCTTTAATGATAGAAAGGTGCATATTTAAGGACTCTCAAAACATAACAAACCTAGGGCTGGTTAGGGGCTAATTAGTTTCAAAAGCAACTCTAGAGTAGCTGAGGGTAATTCTAATTGTATTAATAATGAATTCTGTTCTTACAGACTACTACAGTATGGCTCATCACTGAAAATGTGGTTTTAAACAAATAGATTCTTAAAGTTTTGCCTGATATTTAATACTGACTGAATGGTCTGCTGGGGAAGAAGACCGCACTCCCAGACACGTTGAGTGGTTAAGCCAACATGTCTAATATCAGGATATAACTCAGGGAAAACCGTAAAACTCAATGCAGTGCTCCTTCACTAACCTGTGTAAGCTCGTTTTGAAGCTTGTAGTGCAAGAATGTAGGGGACAAGAAACAGTTAGTGATGATATTTATACAAAGAGTCACTGGTCATACAGCCATACATGGAGTAGGTAGGGAGAATGCTTCAAGATCCTAAAGAAGTTTTTAACAACTTATACAGCTTCTCCTTTTACTCCTTCTCATTCTTTGTAAGGAAATCTATCCTACTTCTCTGTCTGGTATTTCTGGTTCCTATTCTTGCTGTTAAAACCTGTTTGCATGGGAAGGAGTAAGGGCTGGTAGCAGTGGAAATTGGAAAATTAGTAGGCGTATCTCCATCTTGTTTAAAAAAACACTCTGGGGTTTGAGAGAAACTATTTGTTCCATTAGGCTTGGAAACATGGTTAGGACAGGCTTTATCTGATAGATACCTGTATCCTATTAATGTAATTATTCCTTGCACTCAAAAGTAAAAAAAAAAAAAAAAAAAAAAAAAAAAAACTCCAAAAAACATTGTTAAAGGAAAAACTACTGGAAAAAATTCTGTGCTGGTACTTACATAGAATATTAACACTTTTATGTAAGAAAATATATTATTATTAATTTTCTTTAGTTTTTGTTTTATAGTATAGCATTTTTACTAGATTTTATTGGTACAGCTCATCCTGTGCATATTTAAAAGCCTGATGTAAGTGATATTTCTACAGGTTGCTTTGGAAAGACTTTGGGAAATAGCAGCTACCATTGCAGTTCTTGGAAGTGGGTAAATTATTCTTGAAAGAAAATAAGGAGCCTAGGTAACTTCTAATATGGTTTTCATCACTGCGGTATCTGAGCATTTCATACAAGTGAAGATAACAATAAAGGTTTTTCTCCTTCTTCCTTTCCTGCTGGGAAAAATACAGCAATGGCTCTATGGGACATCTGGCACAACATATAATAAATGATTAGAGCCATGTCTATGCACTGAGTTTATCAGACACTGGCTTGGTCCCTATGTGGCTGCATCACATTTGTCCCTATGCAGAAAGTTTAGTACAAAAAAGGCTGCTGTAAATAGGGAAGGAATCATCTACTCTCTGCATTATGTCCATGGAGCATTCAACAAGAAGTATTTAGCTTAAAATGCAGCATTGAAAACTCAGATTAGAAGTTTTTCCTGTGATAGTTGCAAAGCATCATCATCTGAAAATAGATTACCTGGAGAGACAAAAGACTTGTCATCACTGGAGGTTTGTTAAGGGCAGAGTCGATAAATATCAGTTAATAAAACTATCGGCAGAGTTTTTGTCATGTCCTGGAGTACAAAACAAGGGGATGACATTCTGCAATTCATTCTAACACTACAGTGCTTCTTTTGTTAGATATGCACCCAGAATTTCAGTTATAGGTGTGCAAGTACTTCTGCAAGTGGCAGTCTCACAGACTTCTAATTTCCTCCCAACTGCATTTTTTTTTTCCTTCCTGCTAGCCTTCCCTCTTACAATCCATAAATTCAAAAGCAGCAACAATCCGGTTGCTCAGAAATAGTACCTCTGTGTCCTAGCTCACTAATGCATTTAAGCTTCATGGCCAAACCACCTCAAAAGAAAAGACAGCAAAATTGAAGACTAGTTCTTTCATAAATATATTTTGGATTTTCCTGTCACCTTTGGCATATTAATTTTTTTCTGCTCCTCCAAGGAGCAACAAAGAAAAGCTCCTTCCAGTAAAACCAAATACAAGAAAATTTTATGAAAAAGTAGGTGGAAGTTTCAGTCAAATAGAAGGTGACTAAATTTAGAGTGGCAAGGTCAAGATGAACAATTATCATATCACAACCATATCAAATAATTTATTTGTTAATCTTATTTCAAAACCAGATAAGATCTTTATTCTATATGTCCTTTGATTTTACTGAAATTCTTTTCACTTAAGATATGGCGAAGCCTTGTGTGCTCACCAACTTGTATTGAACACTTGACATATGTAAAGCTACTCTTAGAAATCTAAAAAGCAACAACTAAAAAAGTAATTTTTAATTTATTTTAATCAAAATTTTATATATTTCAAGTAGGAAATTCTTAAAAACGGAAAACAATTATTTGATTCAAGAATATTTAAGAAAATAATCTACACAAGAAAATAGTTTCACATGCTAAGTCATGAAAATCCTGTTTTCCTTAGGCTAGCATCATCTTTCTTATTTATTCAGCCTCTTCCTAAGCCGTTCTGTCCTCATTTCTTTCTTTTTTTCTTAATATGCAGGCCTAGTATTTGTTTCTCCTTTCTGTTATTTCTGTAATTTTCACAAGGGCAAATTAAATCTGTTGCATGACAGCATTATGTGACAGTTCAGTAGTTCCACAATTCCTACAAATATTCTAAGTCTATTACTGTCATAAGTGATGCTCCTCTGTGTGACTTTCAGAGAGCAAAAGCTTTTTATAGGCAGCTGTGCTAGTTGTCCCATTCTCAGTTCTTCAAGTGAACATAGTGGCAGAATTCTGTTCTGGTATGACAAAACTCCCTGAGAAATCATCTCATCCCCATCATGGATTGTACACCTCCTGATGCTGTGCAATATAAAGCATCTTTTCAATTTCCGCATGCCTCTGCTGTGCCTTTAGTCTCAGAACTTGTTTGTTTTTATTTGCACTGAATGGTCTTCAAACCAAGACATCTAAATATATCGATAATGGCATATAATCTCATGGTTATATTATGTTCCCTTCTGTTTTTTCACCAGCATCTTTTGTTCTGTATTACTGACATTGCCATTGTAATAAGTATGCATTTTAAATAAACAACTAGAATTAGATTTTTTAAAGACAATTTCAGCTGCCCCTGTTTGTATTGCTTTGTAGTGATGCAATTTCCCATATGTTGTTTTAAAATATTTAAGGCTACCTGGTAAATATAATTGCTAATTTGTCCCTATGCTCATTGTTACTCTCACCAATGTCATTTGAGGAGTTATAAGAAGGCAATACTTTGTGAAATGGTTCAGCACTAGACAAATGAAGCTGTTTTACCACTCTCCAATGCTGTTCGTGTTCACTTCCAATGAAAGCACTGTGAGTTGTGGAAAAGAATATGAAGTTATGGAAAAAAATACAATGGATGGTGCAAAAGAAATTATAATCTTGCAGGCTGTCACCTGTCCATATATTTTCTGAAAATTTTAAAAATATTGGTGTCTCTCTCTGCAATACTCATTTCTAGATTAAAATAACTGCTTTTACTTCCTAAGTCTTAAAACAGTTGTCAGTCTTCATTAATTTATTTATAATTCTGCTCCTCTTCTTCAACCCCTTGCCTTCAATATCCCCCTACCAAAAAAACCCTGTGAAGATGCATGTTATGGTATATTGCTACAAATCTCTTGTCAGTATGACTAAGAGGTATTTTCAGTTTCCGTCTACCCTTATGGATCTGCATTCTGGAGTTTCTAATATAGCATTGCAGAATAGTGACAGTGTTGTTTGATGTTGAGAAATGGCATAGAGACACAAAAAGCATTTTCCTTAGTTCTGGAACATCACTTAAAGTCTGGTTATCATCTGTCTGTCATACAGCAGTGACTGAAGATCTGTTACCTATTCTTATCCTTTCTGAATAATCACCTTTTTAGAAAGTGCAGTGATAATAAAAATATGTAAATGTTATAGTAATAGTTACATGGTAATACAAATACATGAGTCTTGACACTACCTGCTGCAATCTCCTGAGTTTTTCAACATCCCTACTGATGCAATCTCAATGATATTAAGTAGAAGGGTACAGTGATTTGCAGCTACTGTGCTCCTAATATCTGCAACTTGCCTTATTTGTCATGAGATGCACATTTCACCTGTCATCAAGTCCTAAACTTCAGATACCTTTTACAGGACTGTTTTTTCCAGTCTGAATGGGTTGTTTCTTAGAACTTTGAATTTCGCTGTATTTAAGTTTTCTGTTGGTCCAGTTCTCAGTTTTATCCAGGTTCTTCTGGATTGGGTCTCTTCAATTTATGTCAAACACTTGCCCAACATGGTTGCTGTCTTCGAACTTGTTGAGGATGCAGTTTGTGTTATCATCCAGTGTGTAAATTAGGTTACTGAATAATTTAGAACCACACATCAACCACTGGGATAGTCTGCTTGTTACCAGCTGTTAGCCAAGGCTTGGTTTCATGTCAGTACAACCAACCTTCACCCAACCTCACAATCCTTTTCTTCTAGCCCATGTCTCCTCACCTTTCAGAAGAAGAAATTGTTTTATTTAATATCTACAGTCTTGCTAAAGCCCAATAAGTTACATCTTTTGCAGCCATTTCATCAAAGGTTTCAGGTTGGTCCTATCAGCTGGTCAAGCATGATTTACTATTGGTAAATCCATGTTGCATATTCCTGATTATGTCTTTGTTGTGTTTTCTGTCATGTTGCAGATTCCTGATCCGAGGGTTATAGTATTATTCTCTGTGTCTCTTTTTCTTACCTTTTTAAGGATGAATGTAATGATAGCATTTTTACAGCCATCAGGGACCTTATCTAATTGCCATGCAACTGGTAGGCAGTGGACTAAAGTCACATCAGCTAGCCTTACAGCAGTCTCAGAAGAATCCTATCAGGTTGTATGGATTTGGATACATTCAACTTGTGAATATTGTCCATAAGCTTTTGTAAGTTTTTCTTTCGGTGTGAATAATTTCTTGTTCATTAATTACATCAGATCTTCTCCTTTGTTTGAATTTTGTACATTTTTTTAAATTAAATTTTCTTATATAGAGATAAATTGATCCTAGCAATTAATTTTCATGCTGAAAGTATTACCTTGAGTGACATTGTGGCTGATGTTCTGGATTCAGGAAACTGGCTCTACAACACAACTTTGCATGTACAGATAACATAGTTTATGTGATTTCTTCATGTGTAGATTCTCTTCTGTTGCTCTACTTTTCTTTTGGGTTTCTTCCCTGCTCCTCACCATGGTTGTTGTCTGTGGTCACCCTGCATGAAGCAGTAAAACTTCAGTCTAGATTGAGACCTCAAGGTTCTGCAGTAACCAGAACACTGTTAATAGATCAAATGGCCTGGAATATTAGGTCTTTGTTCTCAAATCATATCTATTTCCTGAAAACTCAGTATTTACCCTCTTCTAATTTTTTTTCCTTATTATTTTCTGAGTCAGTCAAAGGACAGGCAGAGTTAATCTGATTCAAGACATTTTCATATCTGAACTTTGAACTCTGTCAATGATGTTACCCAAACACAGTTGATGGTTTCTGGTATGTTGCCTCTTTTCAATGGCTTTGCAAAGGTCATGATGAGGAATTTTGTAGACATTCTCAAACCTGCTTTTCCTGCCTTTTACATTTCTGCTGAAATACAGACAACTGCACTTGTAGTTAAAGAAAAAAAAAGGAATTTTACCATCAGGACTTGTACCATCTTACCTATTGTAGGTGTTTATACTTGTCTTTAACTGACAAGGTAGACAGACTGCAGGGCTTCTCCAGTTGCAGATGTCCCACAGTATAGGTATGGCCAGAAACCAGATAAATGCCATCCATAGAAATTTAATTAAATGGTCACAGACATTAATAGCTTCTTAAATTCCTTTTGTCAGTTGTTATAGTTCAATTATCCAGTGCACGGATCAAACTCAAGGTTTGATTTTGGAGTAGATGTCACTCACTCTGGGTTAGTGTTCTCACTGCTAGCAAAATAGAAGTGATTGATTTGCAAGGTAGGGCAGTAAGATTACACTTGTCTGGCATAGGTGCAATAAGCAGATTTCTAAGATCTCTGAAGAGGTAGAACATAGTATAATGAGGAAAAAAGAAAAAATGGTTTATTTTCACTGGGACAGGAAGCAAATTGCTATACTGGGGGTATGTGAAAGATTGAAACACAAAAGTAGAAGAAGAAATGTGGTGCACCCTTGCATTCCACCCCCCATCCTTTATAGGAACCCTTCACAGTCATGGCAAAACTTTCCTTCTGGCCAGCACTTGGACATTTTTAGTGTATTTCAGCATTGCTGGCACCTTTCCTAAAAGTGAAAACAGTAGCATTTTTATAACAAGACAAAAATAAAAGAGGAAAAAAATGTCCTATTCACCCATTTCTCTGTGTGAAGGTTTCACATTTGTGGTTTTAATGCAATTAATCAAAGACCAAATGCATTTGTATTCTCCGAACAGTTCAGGAATACTTCATATTTTCTCAGTGTAGCAGTGTGAAATGGTGCAGGATGCCAATGGTAATAGTTCTGGGAAAGATATCATTCATGCTAGGACAATTCTTATGGGTTTTGTTTTAGATGATGGATTGCACATTCTCAGTCATTTGCAAGCTACAGGCTTTACATGTGCTGTCTACATTATCAAATTTCTCACTCAGTTTGAAAGCCACAGCATTTTAATTGAAAGGAATGCTAGCCCCTCCAGCCCTATCAATGTGGTAAGGTTGTTAGACTCTGAGAAATAACCTTACCATTTCTGAAAAATGGACGAATTCCATACAAATGTTTTTACCTCGGCAACCAATGGGGCTGAAAGGTGAATTGGCACACATTCAAGAGCAAAATATCAAACAGTGAACCCTGTGCTACAAAAAACTCTTTTAAAATTCACTGACTTGGAAGAGATTGAGTATCTAAGGGCTTAGCAATGTCTAACAATGGTGTTAGTCTCCCTAGAACTGCCATAGAAAAGACTTTAGCCTTTGAGACTAGCTTCAGTGTACAACAGAGATTACTGGATCTGTTTCAGTAAGAGAAGGGATCAGAGCAAGGAAATTGGGCATTTGTACAGCAGAAGCTCTAAGATCAGATTGGTGCAGCTCATCAAATGATGGCATTTAGTTTAGCACAGATCTCACACAGTAAAACAAAACTAAGTAAGGAGTGAATGCTTTAGGGCCTTGCCACTGCAAAATGTCTTAAGATAAGCAGTATGTTGGATTTTAAAACAAAATATGTGCTCTATTTATATTCATACTGCCTTTCTCAGTATTGAAAATACTGCCTTTTTCAGTGGTTGGAAAGTTACTTATAGAAGGTGACATATAAGTAGTTTACACAATGTTTAGGCATAACTGCTGATGTATGGATTTTGTAGGTGATAAATTTAGCTTTACAGGCTGCTGCTGATGCTCTGGCTCCTCTCTTCTAAGTACCTACCTTTGTTAAGTAATTTGCAGGGATGCTTTTGGAAAAGTCAAATGCGTATTTTAGTTGAGAGGGAAGAAGATCTGTGCAGATCTCTGAATTGTGAAAGCATTCTTTAAATGGTTTATTTTCCAAATACATTTATTATTGAGTACACATTAACATTTCTGGGGTACATTCAAAATTTGTCATTATGGCGTTTATGAAGTAGTCTTTTAATAACTATTTGCAGAGAATAAGGCTGACATGAATTAGAGAGAATGACTAAAAATGAGATTGAAATACATCTGGAAAAGAATCATTTTTTGGACCTTCCTCTAAATAATCCCTAGTATTTTACAATTTGAATTTTAATTAAAAAAAAAAAAAAAAAAAAAAATGATCTAAGAAGTTTTGACTGCTGTTTTCAGGTACAAGCTGTAATTTTAAAAGATTTATAGAAACTTATTTACACTGAAAGTTCAGTTCTTTCTGAGATTGTTTGTTTGCAAATTGATCTTTCTGGAGAGACAGACTACATTATGTCTCCAAGTCCAGACACATATTTGAAGAAGCAGTTACTTTATACTATTGAGTAAATATTCAAGGCAAACTGTTTAAATCTGCACCGTTTCAGTTTAGTAAATTTTCTGGATGTACACTTCCAGTAATTGTCAGGAGTGAACCACTGATTTTAAAAATCATTACCTTTTACTCCTGAAGGCTCTTTGCTATGCTTTTGGTTTTTTTTTTGGTTTTCTCTTTTGAATCAGGCTTAGTATTCATTAAATTAAATTAATTTCTTCACAGAGACATATTGTCACTGTGTTTTTTGTGATTTCTTTCCTGTTAATGTGAAATTAGAAGTCATCTGGTAGATCTGAAGTGCGAGCAGTTGTAGTTTACTTGAGCACTTTGGCTTTCTTTCCTTCTTTAAATGCAATATAGGTATCTTTTATAGGCTCTGTTGTGGTGGATGTCTGATGAACCTTTTCTTCAATAGCTCCCAACGGAACAGTAAAGTGACTACTTTGGCAGATGCTTCTGACCAAATCCTCTGGTTCTGTGGCTACTTGATCTTTTATAGAACTTGTTTTCCTAAGTTTTAAAAAGTCAAGATCCTACTCAATGTGCCCCTTGTGGAATGATAGCCTAGCTTCCAATACCATAAATCATCAGATCATTGTTCCAGATAGCGAAAAAGTACTGGTGTTAGCTGACTGTATAATAAAGCTAGTTCTAATGGGAATTCATGCTCATCTCATGCTTTTCCACTTCAGGAGAAGAATATGGAATGAGATACAGCTCCTGTCATATAAAATTCTAGCTTTCTCTTTGATCTATCAGCACCAGTTTTGACCACACTACTGCCAAAGAGGCAAGTCGTGCTCTTTTCCCTGCCTCCAGCTGTCTGTTCTTGCCACCTCTCTTGTGTCAGCGCTAGTGATTGTTCAACTCTTCTGGGAAAAATAATAATTTGGGGAGGCAGGTCTAGTTTTTAGTCAGTTCGAGGAACTGACATAACTGGTGAGCTACGTGATTTAAGTACTGACATAGAAAAGGATACGCCCAGCCAAAGAGAAGAAAGTGAAGGCTGTCTTTTTGTGGCAACAAAGTGTGAGATTGTGTAAACCTTGATGAAAGTTTACAGAATTAAAAAATCACCATAAAAAGGTTTTGACTGTGATTTGTGAATATTTATTAAACTCTAGAGTTTAGCAAATGGCAGCTGCTTAATTCTGTTGGTATATGCTCTTGTATCTTGCTCTGTTACTTACATTTTCATTTTTATTGATATCTCAAGTTTTCTATCAGAACAGGCAAATGAAATACTCAGGTTTGTTTATACATATATATATTTGTATGCAAATACAATTCTTGGTTCATTTGTATGTAGGATTTTGCAAGGGAAAACTAAGACTTTGCTTTAGCTCTTAATATGCTGAAGCTCAATTTTTTTCTGGTGAAGTCAACAGAAGGGAGAATGCAAATTCTTTCTACTACTCTTGATGCCTTCGGGTGGTACAGTTTGTTTTCAGAGAAGCCTGGTTGTCATGGGAGACACAGTGGGAAATGTAGTATTTTGAGCTAAAGACATTCTGTAGCATCTTCTGTTGAACTCTGTAATAGTGGGAATGTCACTCTATGGACAGAATATTAAACAAATATGTTGCTACGGTTTGTGTCAACTGGACTTCTTAAACTCATAGTTTGTTATGTTTGTTTTTTTTCTCTGTTACCGGATACTTAAAGAGTAATAATACTGAAGAGTCCAAAATATGTGTGGTTTGACTCACTTGGTACTAGTCTTTAATAAAGACAGAATCCGAAAACAACAAATTAAAAACACACCCTGAAGCCTCACAGTTACCTCTGTAGGCCAGTTCAGCTTTAACTAATTTCTTTCACTCATATTATCACTTTTATCTGTTATTTAAGGAATTACCCTGCATAAATATGAAATACTGAGAACAGTTGTCAATTTCTAAATAGCTGTCAGGCTGATTTTCAAATCATCAGAAGCTGGGAGAAAGCTTGAGGGATGCTTGCTTATCTCTTGCTTTTTCTAGGACCAACATTAATTATTTGTTGTAAATCCTGGTTTGGAGTCTGTTTTCTGAAATAAAGAACTGCCTATTCGTTTGGGGTTTTTTGGTTTCTGTTGCTTTTGTTTGTTTGGTTGGTTGGTTGGTTGGTTTTTTGTTTGTTTGGGGTTTTCTTGCTGGTTTTTGTTGTTGTTGTTGTTGTTGTTGTTGTTTTTTGGTATTTTTTTTTCCTCTAGAAGTATGACCAATCCTGTATAGTGTATGCACACAGAAAGTTACATAATGGTGTTGTGCTGGCTTGAAAACCACACTAGAAAACTTTGAAAGTGACAGGGTCTTCCTCTTTAGCACCCCATCTTCATAGAGGAATTTAAAGTCTCAGGCGACTAAATGTTGAACTTTAGTTCCAATTTTCAAGTTGTTTGTTTTCCACTATTGAGATTTTTGTTCAATCCTCAATCAAAGGTAGACCAGGAATCTAGTTTTTTCCTCCTGCTTATCCAGATACAAATAAAGAAGTAATATATGTATGTAAAAGAGAGGAAACATAGGATGGGCTGCTGTGATGACCCATTCAAATAAAAGCTGTGTAGAGAAAAAAAAAAAGATTGTTGTTGTTACACTTGGGGATTAAAATTTGTTTGATGGGTAAAAACAATGAGTTGATGAATCCATATAACTAATTTGAAGAACTTTGTGGAATGCTCCTGCAGTAAATGCCTTTTAGTAAAACATACTGCACAAAATTTGTGCAATAAAACCATTAATTTTTACATTTCCTTTTGCTGTATTTAACTTCCTACGTGGTTTTCATAGTTTCTTTTAGGCTTCATAAAATGATTTTCTTTTGGCACTAAACTGCCCATTTGTACTTTAGGTTCAAGGCTTTTGAAATTACTTTATTTTCCTAAATTCACAATTTAAAAGATTCTTTGTAATTAAATATTGGAATTGTATCATAGCACTAACTGCTGTCTACTTTTGCAGAATTGGAAAGAAGTAATTATCATGGTAAAATGTATTCTAAAATCATTGATATGATAATATTTTCTTAGGATAATATTGAATTGTATGAAAACAATCAAAAAGTTGGATTTCAGAGTTCAAAACTTCAAATATGTTGCTATGTTATCAGCTGGTTATCAGAGGATTCTGTATCACATTGGGGAATATTAGATTTGCAATAGGACACTGAATGTCAATGCAATATAAAACTTGCACAATTGGTGGGTTTTTTTAAATTTAATGTAGTGGACGAAGCGAATTATTTTTGTCAGTAGCCTAGGAGTAATGAAGAGGCTCATCTTGGCTGCTTAAACTGAAACGGAGTTACTGAACTGTACTTCCTGGTCAGTCCTGATTCTGTATGAGTGTTCTAGGCAAAGATAGGGAAAGGAAGATTTGTACGTTGTTTCTCTGTATTTTCATGCAAGCTGTCATAGACGTGAACAATGTAATAGATCTTTAATCTTCACAGTCTAAGCAATCCTTAGATGGTGAGGATCTTGAAAGACTCTTTCCTCTTCTCTAAGTAAAGTTATCTCTCAACAGGAGGGATGACTTAATGATGACCCTTAATAAAAGAATAAAAATTGTTGCTTATTTTAGCATAATATTGCTAATTGTTAAACATCAGCCACTTAAAATGTAAAAATGTTAAGTGAAATCAAAACAAGAGAAGCAGCTGTAAAATTTCAACTCAACAGAAAAGAAAGTGAAAGAAGTGAAACAGGTGACTACTCTGGATATTCATATAATGGCAAGTCCTCTTTATTTGAGGGTCGAAAGAAGGATTCTGTTTAGGCTGACTTACACATCTTTTCCATTTTCTTCGTTTACCAAGCAAGACAAAATTTAAAAGTCAGAAGAGATGGGTTTTGTTACTCAAGATTATGGATTCAGTGAAATGGTTGTGAAGGTATTGGTAAGTGGAAACGTTATAAAACATATTTAATACAATCATGTAATATAATTTTCCTTTTATATAAACTGTGAGTATACCTGTGAATGTAAATTTTCATCAACATCCATAGTTATGATTGTGCATGCTTTCACAGAAAATCCCAGAAACCTCAACTACCCAATAGGCTCTTCAAAAAATCAGCCAAACAACCAAACAAACTAAAATCAAATCTGCGCTTCCATTATATGTTTGCTTGCAGTAACCAAACTGTAAGAATTTAGACTGAAATATTCCATGAGAGATATTGACTGTAGACATAGAAACTTTTGAAGAACTGAGTTAGAATACTTCATTAATGAGTTAAAATACTGTTTTGGAAAAAAAAAAAAAAAGAAAAAAGAAAGAAAATAGAGATTAGAGAAAAATCTGTTTCCCATCTCAATATAATTTAATCTGACAAAACTGACTTTTCTCTAGGCTCATTTGTGTCTTATCATAGTGTTTAGGATACCTGTTGGACTCCTGAGTATCTTATTAAGCAAATAGTTCCATACAAAATGGAAAGAGAATCAAATCAGCCAAACATCTGACAGTATGGAAAATATCTTTGAACAATAATGGTAAGATTCTTGCTGAACTTCTTGACAGCAAAATGATAGACACCTACTCTGGGAACCATCTATGGCAAATGTAGTGGCGCTTCCAGAGGATATATCAACATAACAGAGGTTGGAATGCTGAGTTACAGCCTATGTTTTTATCTTTAACAGTGATGTAGCATTTGACTGTGGGGAGCTGGGCACCCTTAAATTGTAGTAGAATATTCAGAAAAAAACCATAAATTTCATTTTGGGTTTAGATTTGGTAGTGGGGATTTTTTGGATGATGGATGAAGATTTTCTTTAATTGTTTCAAGAAGATTTCAAGTTTAGGACACCATCCAAATTCTGGTGGACTTCAGAGACTTTGGATCAGAGCTAAGATGTCTGCTCTACATATCTGTTAATCTACTTTGTTTTCTTTCCAACAGTCCCTGTTGAAATACTGTCAAAATGAGGGTCTGTGCCATTCAAAGGGCTCATTCACCACACTGCTAGACATATTTTAAAGATGAAATTCATTTGGTGTAGTGCTACCTACAACCCTAACCCAGCCAGTAGTAAATACAGACTATTGAACATATGCTTTCCTGGCTAGCAGTCAGACTTCTTCAGCAGAGATTCTTTTATGCATACCGTCCCTTTTGAGCTAATGGAATAGTGACAACATGTTTTCTAAAGAAAACCTGTGTATGAGAAAATTGCTTAGACATGCATAATCCTTTTTCAAGAAGCTGTCAGGGATTTGTATTGATGCTTGATGGTATGTTATTAACATGCTTACAAAAATAATTTAAAGGCAGTAGAGCAGGGATGTTTATACTATTTGTGGTAATATTACCATTACTAATTACATTATATTGTAATACTCACTGATATAAATCAACTGCTGTCAGTGACAGGATTAGTGTGGGATGGTATAACAAGCCAAGATTTTAGACCTTTGAGTTCAGTTTGGCATTATCTTGTTGAAAAATGTTTTTCATCTTCTTGTTTAATGGGAGTGAAACATTTCTACTGTGCAAATTACTGCAAAGGCAACATTATTTTATTGACTTCTGTTTTCACTTTAGGCCTGGCTTTTGTAGAGTTAGAAAAAAAATTCGAGAGCTTGGAGATGATACATTTTGTTTTAAATGGTAAGTCATGTTTATGAAGAAGCACAAAGGGGAAGATGTCATTTCTTTTTTCCTCAGTGCGGAGGTAATGGATGACAATGGGATCAATACACATAAGATATATTAGGGTATGCATCAGCCTTTAACTCATTAGGCAAGCAAATCTGTTAGTTGTATTATTATACATGTAATGGGTTAAACCTCAACACAACCCCTTCCTCTTCCTCCAGTACTAACTTCAAGGTAAGAACTGGGATAAAATCTCTGGCATTCAGATAAAAGAGAAAATGAGATTAGACTTACTGGAAACAAGGTATATGAATAATTGAATAGGAATGTCTGTAACAATGTAGGTTCTTTACGTAAATCTTGGCAAACTTTTTTTTTTTTTTTTCAGTTTGTGAAAGGGAAAGCTACTAAAAGTGGGCTGAGTCAATCATTTCCTAGACATAGTACTCAGGGTAGCTTCTGAAGTTTCAAGCATTGCTTTGTTTCTTTGATATCCTGGTGGTCTTCATTAGGATTATTTTATCACTATTCTTTATAGTGAGAAAAATAAACTGTTCACGTTAATCTCCTTGTCATTTTCTTCTGACTGTTGTCAGAAGTTTACACTTACTTCTTTTGAATGGCAGCAGTAATTACCTGTGTCCCTCCTCCTCAATGAGAGGGCTGCTGCTCCATTCTTCATAACAGAGAATTGATGTGCTACCTGTGCAAATCTGACCAGAAAGTCTCAATGTGTATGTTTATTTCCAGCATGGATTTGAGCTTATAGAATTCATAGGATTGGAGTCAAAGCATTACACTGGGGAAAAAAATGAGTATATTGAATTATAGTGACAAATTCAAAGTTGAATCACATCTACTTTTGGAATTCTGGTAAAATGTAGTTTTTCATGACTAAGAGTTGTATTCCGAGGTATAAAGGATTGTCCTTTACATCATAATATGCTGCCTCTGAGAGAAAGTGAGGAAGGGGGATTTCTGCTTTTAAAGAAAGATTCTATTCCACCTTTTTTTTTTGTTTGCTTGTTTGGTTTATCTGGTTTTGTTTTTAGCATACCATCACATAGCAATTAGAAATCTCTGGAGAGTACAAAAAGTGAGCTCTTTTTTCTTTTTTCCCATTGCACATAGTTTCCTAATTTAATGCTGCAGCTCCTGAACCAATCTGTTCCCTGAATGTTGCTGGCAGTGTGTTCATACAACTGACCTTCCTGCAATTTCACCTGAAGAAATTTTCACAGTCATGAGAGGTGATACATTAGCCCTTATCATCCACTTTTTTTCCAAAATGTACCCACAGAACAGGTGCAGTGCAATGAACAGCAGTGCAAAGAGCCAATCACTTGGTCAGGTAGTGGTTTGGATCGTTGATCTTTTTGACCTTAGAGTTACCAGTAAGTAGTTTACTTGTGTTTTTTCAGAGATAAATCATATCTACTTTTAAATTTAAACCACCAATTTATTTCATGTAGTGGTAATCCACATAAGCCTAAATAGTGGTCATCTGTTTCTGGGGAACCACACATTATTCTTTGTCTTACGTACCTTATCTTTCCTTTGCCCTTGAGATGAGGGTGGAAGGCTTCACAGATGATAATTTAGGCAACACTGAAGAAGCAAACAACCACAATAATTTGATATTTACAGGATGGTAATATAATCTTTTATGGCTGAAACCAGTTATAAACTGTCATCATTAACAGTCAGCCCAGATCCATTTCAACCATAAAGTTTTGCACTGTACTAGAAATACCAAGAGGTATTTAGTTAATAATTGGATTATGTTGTCCTTATACATGGATTGCATCTAGATGTCTGTGTTCAAAATAAGAGAAGATTTCTGCTGGAATTATATATTCAGTACCTTACTTGTGATAAAGTTTTACATCTGTCAAATGGTCTCACATCAGGAGATCAGCATCAATTAGACATTACACAGAGAATAAGTAGAAGAGAGCAATGAATTAACTGTAAAATACGAAAGGTGAACTTGCTCTTCTGTTTGCACAGTCTTTGCAGTGCTAATTCCTCCTTACATCTGTTTTTAACCATTACTGTTCAAGTATCAGAGACTTATGTAATAGAGGAACCTGGGACAAAGGCAGGGGGTATAGATCTGTGTGGCAATGGGGACTTAAGAGATGTGATTCTCAGCAGTAAAATTTTTGATAGCGTAAAGCACTGTGAATACAGAAATGTGGGGAGGAATGCATGTGCTTTGAGAATCAAAACTGAATTATGAAGTCTCTTTTTGCTTTCTTCTGATGAGGTAGAATTTCTCTGTCGTCTCCAAAACATTTGTGTTGCTAGATTTTCTTTCTTCTGTATTCATTGCTAACACCAGTATAGGTAGATTCTAGACTGGATTAAAAAAAAAAAAAAAAAAAAAA
>VZRN01001953.1:561549-601992 GCA_013397935.1 Dasyornis broadbenti
TTATGGCTTGTTGTTTTGTTTGTTTGTGGGTTTTCTGTGGGGTTTTTTGTGTGGTTTAGGTGCTTAGTTGGCTTTTTTTCCAAATCATATCCAAGAGTTTGCTAAAGAGGCTTGGGAAAACTCTGCTCACAGAGCCTGAAGTGGTGTATAGATGCCTACAGTTTTTGTCCATCTTTTTTGTGCCATGCGACATCAGATTATGTCCTCAGCAAGACCTGAAAAAGCCCACATGGTTGTCACTGAGGGCACAATTTGATAAGTTTCCAAATGCAGAAATTGAATAAGGATATGAAATGTCATTATAGAGTAGTGGGACTGTCTTGTGGGGATAAACAGAGGTGATACATAAAATGTAATTCAGCACCATCTTTTACAATGATTGACGTAGCACAGATAAGGATACCTTTATCCTGATTAAAGTCAGCTGACATTTGCCATTGACCTTCATAATGCTTCTGGATTTTACCCACTCTATGTGACTAAACTGGAAGCTGGCCAAGAGTGTGCCAGTGATTCTTCTCATCAGTAGAAATTTGGTCCGTTCCGGGTAAAACCTTTGTTACTCTTCCTGTCATCAGGGTGAGATACATAGACATTACTTAAGACCTTTAAAAAGTTTTCCTCATTCATGAGCATTCACCTGATTTGAGTAGAGAGGGATAAAACATTTGTAGTGACTTTAGTAGCCTCTGAGGATTGAAAATATGAATAAGAAAGAGGTTGCAATTTTTTTTCATGCAATATGTATCAGATTAATTGTTTCAGGTTTAGGATTAATGAGGCTTCGTGGATAGGGATAAAGTGGATAAGCAGTCACTGATCTTTGTAGGAAAGAAATGGAAAGTATTTTATTCTGAAATGTTTCAACAGTGCTGAGTCTTTGAAATCAATTTTCTGGGTTTAATACAGTGCTGTTTCGAGCTGTCATATTTCTAATATATTGCGGCACTGTAAACCCTCACATCCTGGACCTTCCTTTAGAGGATTGGGTGTATATGCTTGGGTACGTGAATGTAGCAATCAGGAAATAGCACAAAGTAAAACGGCTGTTACTGCATGTTTTTCAGCTTTGCAAAGTACTGCAGATCACAGGGATTTATTTCAAGAGTGGGTTGTTGATTTTGGTTTGGAGAGGTTTTTTTATTATTTTCATCTGTTTTTCTTTGTTTTCTACTTAGATGATGTTCATTGTGCTTTATTTTTCACTATATCCTTCAATTGTCAGAAACAGTACATCCATTAATAACTACCCTTCACTCTCTAAATAATTCCTTAACATATGGTAAAATAAATCATTACATTTTGTTTCATACTCTCTTTGTTTCTTCTCTTCCCAAAATCCAACCTAACCTCTACCAACTTCTGTTATGTTCAGAATCAGAGGCTTTAGAAAGATGAAAGCTGCCAAGTGTATTGGCTAGCAATTCATTTGTACACTTTTCAATTTATAGAACCGTCCCTCAGCCTCAGTTTTTAATTTGGTGCTTTAGATGAAATCCTGCTTGGGGAAATCAATGAGAAGTTACCCAAAGCCCAGGCAACTGCAGTGGTTAGAAGTCGACAGCTTTGATTGCATGCCAGACTGAGATCTAGGTTTAGTTTTTCCGTTTTACTTATTCCTCATTCTCCAACCTTTTGCCATATCACATGACATTATCCTATCAAGCTTTGTTACTGGGAGGGGAGAATTTGTGTGCTTAGCAGAGCATTGCTTGTTACCTTACACCGCAGTTTTACAAAGGCAGAAATATCAAATGAAAGAAAATACACAGCAGAAATAGATATTTAACACAATTTCTGACAATGTTCCAGCTGCTATGCCTGTTGCTCTGATGCCCTTCACAGATGATGATTTAAACCAGGCTATTGATTAAATCATATCATTGGTTGAAGGTAAAAGGCCAAAGATGAATTTATATAACACAAAAGGATACATACAAAAATTTATTATTCATACTCACTCTGTACAAAATTAATGTGGGTCAGTTCATGTTTTCCACAAAATTTCTTTACCCTTTTTGTGCTTTAAAATATTTAAAATGTTCTTGATGAACTAATATGGCAATTCAATTGAATAATAGCAATGAAATTAAGGCAGATGAAATAACATTATATGAATTTCCCTCCTCCATCTTAGTTATGGATTTAAATATATAAATATACATATAAATGTACGTATAGAAAGTATATAAACATACAAAACACAAAATCTGCTGAGGAACACACTGAGTGCAGGTAGCTCGGGATGCAGCTGCAGTGGGAGCTGCAGGTTGAGCTCTGGGTGGGAGCCCGAGGCAAGAGGCTGTGAATTGGCCATCCTTTGCATAACAAAGAGCACAGGGATGTGTGACACAGCCAGGTCACCGGACACTCAGTGGTGCGGCAGGAGCCCAGGAATCCAGACTTAGTCAGGCTTGGACAGTGAGGGGATAAAAGCCCAGGGGTTCCTTTGTTCAGAGTCCCTCCTGGGAGGCACCCGCTTCAGCTATTTCTGTGTTACTCCACCATGAATAAATGGCTTTATGGAACATGATATCTGAGACTCTGCTATGGGAAACCTGGGGCCAAACAGGTGAGGAAACCTGGTCTGATTGTGTGAGTTAAGTGTGTGGGCAGTCAAAAGAGGCGCCCATCGAGTCACTGGAGCTGCAAAGGGGCTTTGGTCCCAGCAGGGTCAGTCTGGAGTGGTGGGCATGTGACTGATGCAGTGCCTCCTGAACAGTCAGACTGGGAAGTTTTCTTAACAAGACCAAATAAAGACAGTTTTCAACTATAATGTTATTTACATATAGCCACATGTATGAGGCATTATGTATATTATTGCTCATGTAATAGGTAGTATGCAGAGATCAGTTAGCAAAGTGAGTGAAGCCTCTCAAGAAGTCACCAACAGACTTGATAAAAGAACAGATACTTTCCATGAGCCTTATAGTGCCCGTAGCCATTTTACCATGTAAATCCAGCCTCCAGATGTCCACGGCACTGAAAACCAGGCACTGTAAACAGTGTGTAACTGAACGGCTTTTGATAGTATTACAGTGACAGAAAGCAAAAGCTAGAGAGAAAAAAATTAGAGACCATGATGCAGAGAGAAGGTGGGAGTGATGGGTGCCTGCGTAAGCCCATCAACACTTGCGTGAGGTCCACTGGCAAATGCACTGCACAACACTCATTGCAGCCATGGGGTAGGAAGTGGGAAAAGCAACCAGCTTCTGATAACGCTGTTCCACTGCTAACATTGAAAGCTCTTTCAGGGATCCTCTTATGTCATGCTTTTATTTTATTCCAGTTGGCTGAATCTGTCCTGCTGAAAGTAGGTCTGAAGGAAGAGTAGGTGTTTGATCTTACTCTGATTAAAGTCAATACAAAATTGATTTTGACTTCAGCGGCACAAATAATGTCCATGGAGAGAAACCATTTAAGCCCTTCCAGCACATTTAGAATATTTCCAATGTGAAATGGGAACCCAGAAACTGAAACTTACAGTTTTTAACCTATACTTCCTTTTTTACCAGACCCTTGTAGGCAGATGGAGATTGCTCTGACATGCTATCATTCACTGTAAGGTTGGAGTTTAATAAAAAGTCAGGAGGAATAAATTAGATCATCTTTCTGTATCTCTTACTGTACTTTAAATACTTCCTCAGTATTAATTCCAGAACATAAGGCCAGAGGATGATTTTCAAATGGTGGCCTATAAACTGCTAGTGACCTATTGTTTAAAAAATTAGCCAAGGCTAACTAAGGAAACCTCAAGAGGTTAATTATATTAACATTGAAATTTTTTATCGTTGTATGTAATTACAACTGGCCATGTCTTTTCCAAATTGTTGTCAAAGAAGTTAACAACTGAAATCAGGTGCGGTATCAGCAACAAGTGTTTCTTTGAATTTTGGAGTTGAGTTTGGGGGTTTTTTTCATTAACATAACAAATCTCAAATTGGCTCATACGATTTCTTTCCTAAATTTCCTTTGAGGCGTCTTTTTAGCTAGCTGGGGTAATATCTTCTATTTTAAATCGCCCTGTTATCTTCCTCCGTTTTTTACTTTTTTATGACCACAGAATTCATGTAAGCAGAGAACTGTTTATATTTATCAAAGTAACAAGTATTTTGAATAAGAATTTGTCTTTTGTTTAAGGTTGAAAGTACACCTAAAAATAGAAGCCATAGGAGAGCAAATTCCCAGACATAGATTGATGTTTAAATGAGTTAACATCTAAGTTGTAGAAGTCAATTCAAGGGCAAAAACCCCAAATTAGTTTATAGCTTCAATGTTGGAGAATCTGTAAGTACCTAAGCTTTTTCGATTGAAATTTATATTGCTAATAATCTGTCAATGTGAATGCACAGGGGTACCACCCAAAGTAGCTGAACTAGACATTCTGCTGTCAAACCTGTGATATCCAAGTATGTTTAGACACAAAGGGCTCACCCCTGTGAATTATCTCCATGAGAAGATATATCATCCAGTGGGTGGATTTTAAGAATATGTATCATGTGCTGACATGTGTGTACAGTGCGAAGCACCAGCCAACGCCTTGGTGGCTTGGAGGTGGACAGATGAAGAGCCCAACCTGCAACAGAGGGCTCTGACACAGCTTGTGCAGCACTCTGTTGGGACTGATCAGGGGCCTGTCCAGGGAGGAGCATAATCATTTTACTTTGGTATGATCTTTTTACTTTGCATGTGAAGAACTAACATTTTGAGCACACTATACTTATTCGGTGAAATTGTACTGGAAAATACGCCGACGTTAGAGACACTTAGTGGCTTTCCTTGAAGCTAGTGTAGTTTCTATACAGCAGGGAACATAAGATTTGGGATGTAGGAAAAGAGAGGGAGCTCAAATTTGAGGAATCATGGCTTAGCAGAATATTTTAGGTCAATCTGGTGCTCGGTGTGTGCGAACTTTATTTTCCCTGCGTTCAGTTCCAATACTGTTGTTTGCCCAAAGATGATAACGCAAAAGCAGATTTGAAAGGTGGGTATAGAATCCAGGGCAAAAATTCAAACACATATTTAAAAAAGGAAAGGAAAAGCTAAACAAAAGGAGAAATTAAATCAGTTTTAGGTGGTAGTTTCACAGAGATGTTTAGTTCCGGATTGACGATATGATCAAGTCCAGGAGAGAAAGATGCATCTACTGGGTGTGTCCTATTGATCACACATTACTCTTTTCCTTCATGCCGGGGGTCCAGTCTGCCTGTCCCACCACACAGTTGCAAATTCTCTTCCAAGAAGCTCCATACATTGCAGAATTTAGGTGTGTGATGTCTTCATAAAGCGTGTCTTGAGAGTGGGTACATAAACACCCAGTGTCCTTTATGGGTCATTACAATGGTCTAAGGCATATTTAGAAACTAATCTCTCATTTGTCAGATTACATATTTCTTTGTAACGATTACAAAATGCATGATCCTGTCCCAAATTTTTGTCCTACTACTGCAGCATTCAGAAGGCCTGAAATCACTACTTGCAGATTATGTGCAACTTCCATTAGGTCACTGGCAATTTTTCACACCTTGTGTAATGAGACTAAGGGTGCACAGCTGCAATTCTGCAAATATTTTCTAATATACTTCACGATTCTTTACCTTGGAACCAGCTTCTTCCTTATTCCATTTATATGGGTTATGCTGCATAATCCACAAAGATTCTGTTGTCTTTCCTTCTGAGAGGAAAATATAAATTTATTTATTGTGAAACCAAAATGCAGCTCAGCACCCCACACAAGATGCATTCTGCATTGCAAACCTTAGTGATGTTAGGTTTACAAATGCTGGCAAGGTATATTGAAAGATGGACTGCTGCCTGGGCTCTCTGAAACAAGATATTGAACCCCAGAATGCTAGCATGAAATCCATGGAAGCTTTACCATGATTTTGTAAAATGTCAAATTATGCCTGAAGAAAGATGGACAGCTGTAACTCATAAGCACAGTAGGAACAGATGAATTGCAAGGTCAAATCTCATTATGGAGTAGAGCACTAAGATTGATTTTTATTTCATTTTTAACTCCACCTGAAGATTAAAAAATAATGAAATTAGGTTTTCAAGCTTATGCATGAGTGTCCATAGAGTGGAAAGGTTTTTCTCAGAAGTCCCTCGTTTTTTTCTCATGATTTGTAAGTACAGACTTTTTTTCGTGGCTGTATGAACGAAGATGGTTTAAGAGAGTAAAACTTCTGGGTGAAAATCTGTAATTTTGAACAAAGGGAATTAATGACCAATTTTCATGCAAGTTTTCACGTGCAAGATTTAAACTCATACATCAGTTGTGCAAAATGAATTTGCAACAGATCTATCAACCTGCTCTCTCTTGAAGAACAAAATCTGTAAAAATTATATGAACTACATAGGTGGTATTACAGAAAAAAATCCCATTGCGTTTAACCCTTCAGTGTAGGGGTAGGTAATGAATTAAGTGGTCAGCATCATATGCTTCTGGAATCTTATATTAAATGAGCTGATCTCCATTTAGGTCCCACAAAATGTACTTTTACCGACCTTTTTGTTTTTGGCCACCTTTGCCACATCAAATGAATGAATTCAGGGACTCAATCATTCCTTCATCCTTAGATTCCATTTCAGGTGTGCTGAATCTGTTTGATTCATTTGTTTGGGGCTTGGCACAGATATGGACAAAGAGTAAGATTCAAGGACAGCTTTTCAATTCACTTCATCTCTCCTCTGATCTTGGACCAAAAGCAATTAAAGGAATTGCTTTGAAATTGGAGGAGGTCTGAGCATAGAAGAAGATTGCTTGTGGTTTCAGGTGTTGTACTCTTCTGTGGGGCTGATTTCTCACCCAGTGCATTTTGGTATCTAAGATGAGCTTCCAATTTACTGTCTCTGTCTACCTCTTGCATATTAACCCCAGCTGGCAACTAACCCTCACCCAGTCACAAACTCACTTTCCCTGTGGTGGAATAGGGAAGGGAATCAGAAGAGTAAAAGTGAGAAAACTTGTAGGTTGAGATAATGAGAGTTTAATAGATAATGCAAAAGCTGCACATGCAAACAAAGCTATATAAAGAATTCATTCACCATTTCCTATGGGGAGGCAGGTGTTCAGCCTTGTCCAGGAAAGCAGGGTTCTGTGATGTGTGATGGTCATTTGTAATGACAATAGTCCTATAGACCCATTGAATCCGTATCTCTTCAATTTAGAGAGAAAGATGTTGTGAGGAACAAGGTCAAAGGCCTTAGAGAAGTCCAGACAGATGATATCTGTAGCTTTTCTCTTGTCCTCTAATACAGTCACTCCATCACAGGAGGTCACAATGTTTGTTAGGCAGGACTCGCCCTTGGTGAAGCTGTGCTGGCTGTCTTGAATCACCTCCCTGTTCTCCCTGTGCCTTAGCAGAGCTTCTAGGAAGATCTGTTCCATGACCTTCACAGGCACAAAACTCAGGCTGACAGGTTGGTTGTTCTCCTTTCTAACATTTGTAAATGTTTTTTCCAGGTACTTGGGGCTTAGTCTGACTGCCATGACGTTTCTAATAACAGGGAGAGTGGGTTGGCAACTGCATCAGTCAATTCCCTTAGGACTCATCCCATCCCATAGATTTTTGTGTGTTCGAGTTCCTCAGGAAGCTGATCATCTTTTACCCAGTCTTTGATTTTCCAGTCCTCATCCTGCTTTCCATCCACTTCAGTCTGGGGGAGGAGAGGCTGTCTGGGTTGTGGGAAGAGAGGTTACCAGGAAGACCGAGGCAAAACAGTTGTCAAGTAGCTCAGCCTTCTTGTCCATAGTTTTCAGTATGCCAGCCGTGTTCATTAGTGTCACAAATGATTCCTTTAACCTTCCTTTTCTGGCTGACATACCTGTAGAAGCCCTTATTATTTTTTGCATCCCTTGCTAAGTTCAGCTCCAAGTTTACTTTCCATCCCCTTCTGTATACAACTGGGAAACATCCATATACTTTTCCCAGGGTACCTGTCCCTGCTTCCACTGCCTGTGGAAGTGTCTATGCCACTGAATGGCAATTTGTTGAATGTCTCTTGTGCTTTCGCACTGGTACGTGTCATCATGTGTGTTGTTTTTTGTTGTGTGGCTAAATGTAGTTTACATTCACAGGTCTGTAAGACAAACTAATGTCTTACACTGTCTAAATATTTTTTCTGACTGTGAATTTTGGAGGAATGTTTGGAATAAGTTTCAAAGAAGGAGTAGCTATACTTTTGAAACTGTTGCATTGCTGTCGCTTCTTATATGATAGAACAAACTTTCTGAAGTTACCTCTGTAGAGTCTTTATATGTATCCTGGTTTTTCTGGCTGTGAATCAAGACCCCATTAACAAGATTTCTTCTGAGCTCTCGTGCTACATTTGGCAAAAATAAAGAGGTACCTCTTAAAGACGGTAAGATCTAAGCCATAAAGGTCCTCAAAGATTAAAATCAACAACTTCAATTACTCTTCCTACTAGTCCAGATTTAAGTATAGTTAAATCCTTGTAACCACCTCCACTTAACAAGTGAGTCACACATTTTCTATCACATGAAAGCTGTGAATATTCTTAAGTGTAGCCTCAGATTGAAGCCAACATGTAAATCTAGTATAGATGGACAACAATATGACTAATTTATTCCTCGAATTAGTGCTTAACATTTTTGCATGATTTCAAGGGAACAAAGGAGTTTTGTTTAGGAAAAAAAAAAGAAAATATTAGGTATTATTTCAGTTTAGAAGTATTTTTTTTTAACGTACTGACTATGCCTGTAATGTTATTTGAAAGACTATATGCCATGATCAGCTGTCCAGCTCTGACATTGCATGGTACAGGTCAACAACACTTCAATTTACAGCCTTGTATGTCAGATTTCCTTGTAGAGAGATTGTTGAAGCTGTCTAGGAGAGACCCAAAAGTTAATATAGCAAGGTGACTGATCAGGGATCTACTATTTGAGGCTGCTTTTAATTAGCCGAAGAGTTTATTTCATGATACACAAATACATTATTATGTGACCTGATAAATGGTTATAAATTCATGAATATAACTCTATTGAACTACAGTTTAGTATTAATAAATAATTGCAAAATTAAACATAGGTCAAGCATTTGATATTTTGCATTTAGCAGGTTTTTTTTTATTTGGTTGGTTTTCTTCATTGTTTTGTTATGTAAGGTAGGATTGTAGTACTCAGCCAAGGTACATTTATTTTCATTTTCAAGTTCAGCCTTCCAAAGGTACTTCTCGACAATACAGAGAAAGCAATATAGAGAAGCTGGAAGTGGGATGACTCCCATGCAGTAGTGTGTTCAGCACCTTATAAGAAGACCTCGCAGAGGCATACTAATTACCAACCAGATCATGTAAATATATTTGTCTGGTTCCCTCACTATGGCTGCGAACTGTAGTTCCCTCTCTAAGCAGTTATGTTGGCAGATGGCATGCTGGTCCTTTTCCAGTAGACTCTGCCAGCTCACAGGGCTACCACCCACTCCCTTCCTCCTTCTCCAACCTTGCACCTCCTGTATCTTTTTAATACCCTTGCATCTCCCCAGAGCTCTTGGAAGGTGGTGTATTTAGAGAAAGGACAGTTTCATGTTCCAGGAGATTTTAAAACATGCCAACTAAGGCTTAGCTGGCATGCTAAAGTTTGCAGGAGCATCTGTCTATAAAATATTCTGACTCTACTTCTTACTGATCTCTGTTGGAGGCTTTGAGGGGAAGCTTGCAGGTCTTGTTCTACAAACTGAAAAAAAGAAAAGCCCTTAAAAAAAATCTGTAAAGTAGTTGAAACTTAATAGAAAATATATTTTGCTGGTACCAAAATAGACAGCTGCAAGGCTACTACTCTTGTCTTCTCTTTCCTACTCACCATGATTTATTCTAAGAACTTGGGCCCTCAGCAGAAAATTTGAAATAGACTTGTTTTCAGGATGGAGGCTCTGGAAAAAAAGACTGTTTAATATCTGAATCTAGAGTAACACTTTTAATGTCCAAAAGTAAATATATTCTGAAACTTAAAGTAATGAACATGACCAAAAAAACCTCCAAACCCACAACAAATTTCAGCTAGGTGTGTTTGTGAGAGATTTTTTTTTTTATTAATTAGTATTCATATAACATTATAGAAAAATCTATAATTCTAAGCAAGATCTGATTCCCCACAGAAAATAGTTAGCTATGCCTCAAAGTCTGTACAAATTACAGTGAAAATGAGGGCAAATAATGGGTGTCAAGAAATTTTGTTAGTTTAAAACCATAAAATAAATTTATATGTAGTCTTCATTTTTAAGCATATTTACCAGCTATTAAAAAACTTTGGTGGCATCTCTTTCAAATGTAATGGCATGGTTTTTATTAGGCAGACTAGGTTTGGTACTTTTACATTTTAACTTACGGTGCACCTAAACTTCATCCCCTATTTGCATGAAAAATGTATCATTACATGAAGGTAATTAGGTATCTGTCATTTCCAGATGCTGTTCCTTTTTAAAGATGGTGACATTTCAGCACTGAATTATGACTGGATTTGAATAAGGACGTACAACAGACCTTCTCTACCCTACTGCCTTATCATAAAGCACACTGTACCTCAGTAATTGCAGTTTCCTTCATGCCACTTGCAAGAAGTGCTGTTTAGGGTGGAGAACAGGACTCAGAATTTTTAGGAAAGTTGGTACTTGAACGCTGGCACAAATTAAAGCTGCAGTGATGACTGAACATTGGCAGAGACAGACTACAGAGTAGTTTGCTCCAGCACGTCTATCCCTGCACGACTGGCTTCGTATCAGCCAGCAAGCAAAGGAATGAAAGGAAAGAAGTAGTAATCAGGGCAACAATCTTATCTTCCTTTTTTGGGAAGTTTTCAGTGAATAAAACCAAGAAATAATATGACTAATGTAGATCTCTGCTTTGATGAATTGCTGTATTAAAAAGCAGGTTGCCTGGCCAGGTCAGGTTTTTCATAGGGGAGTTTCTGACTTCCTCTTTTGCACTTCAGTGAAAACCAGGATCTTGTGAGGTTGTTGTATTTCCTGTGCCTATGGAAGCAGAGATCAAAGAAATATTCTTCATCACCTCTATGCTCCATTTGAAAAGTTGATAAGCTGTAGAATATCTTTTTGCTTTGGTTGGTCTCCACAGCAGTTCCTTACAAGGGTATTTGCTTCATGTGACATAACAATTCCTGTAAGTAGTTGTTTAAATCCCAGAGCCAGTCCTGGAAAGCAGATACCAAAAAATGCAGAGATCCAATTTTTTTTTGTTGTAGTTTGGTTGGTTTGGTTTGTTGTTTTTTTGGGGGTTTTTTTGTAGTTACAGGATTTTCTTATTTTTTCCTTTGTTTTAACACATGTAGCTGAATAAAATTACAGACAGAAGACTGTGATGAGTTAGTAAAATGTCTAGTGACTTAGTGTTTCCAATTTTCATATACTGAATCCAAAAAATGCTTGGTTCTGCTTACGTTATGTCAAATTACTATGATGTGCCTCTCAGTCACTTTCTGACACTTTCCACTGTTGTCATAAAATTGTTAGCAATGTGGAGGGGTTGATAAAGTAATATTTTCAAGAATAATTAGTGACTTTGATTTTATTTATTGATTTTTTTTTTTTTTTTGGCTTTTAAGCCTGTTTCTTTTTTGAGTGACTGTGGTGTAGTACTGTATTTTCACGAGTGTGTAGACAGCAAAGATAATATTTCAAGGGAAAAGTCAATAAACTATAACCAGCTTCCTGCACACTGCACCCTCTCATCTTGTGGTCACTGCTAGATCTTTGGGTTTCTAACCACTTTCTAATTGCAGCTGCCTCCTTGAACAGCTTTAGCTAGTCATACAATCATAACATCATTTAGGTTGGAACAGACCTTTAAAATCACCAAGTCCAGCTGTTAACCCAGCACTGCAAGCTGACCACTAAACCATGTCCTTGGGTGCCACATCTACTTGTCTCTTAAATACCTGCAGGGATGGTGATTTAACCAGTTATCTGAGCAGACTATTCTAATATTTGACAATCTATTTGGTGAAGAAATGTTTCTTAATATCCACTCTGAACCTCTCCTGGTGCAACTTGAGGCCATTTTTTCTTGTCCTCTCACTTGCTACCTGGGAGAAATAACCAACACATCCTGCACTGAAATCTCCTTTTGGGTAGTTTGTAGAGAGTGCTAAGGCCTCCCCTGAGGATTCAGGTGAAATTCAGGTCTTCATCCTGACTCCAAATTGTGTCTTTTTTAGGCTAGGTGTTGAACTCGGGAGAGATTTTCTGCAAACCACTACAGTTCTAGCAGAGTTGTACCCCAGTAACAGATTTTTGGGTATTGCTGACAAAGAAGTTAATGCATGAATTTGGTTTTATTTCTGTCTCTAACAACTACAGAAAGGTGTAGTGAGTGCAGTAATACACACTTAAAAGACACAGTTTCACCAGATCTGTCACAGGGTATTAAGCAAGTTTATTGTTTGACATATCTTTATTAAAATGCAAATTCTGGCATTTTCCCAAGCTGGCAAATCCTTTCCACTCAACAGTGTGAAGCAATAAAACCCACACAACTATATTCTGAGAGAAAGTAATATTGCCAGGGCAATTTGCTAAAAATGGTAAAAAATTCAAACTTGGGTAAAAAAAAATCATCAGAAGATTCTAAAAGGAAAGAAACAGAATCAGTATCTGGCTTTCAGTGTTATCATTCTCATCCCTTTCTTACTCATTAATCAGTACTTTTTCAGCACTTTCACTGTTCAGTACTGAGCTTCATGTTTTGCAGTCATATCTTGTAACAAAATTACTCAAATTGTGTCCTAAATATTTTTTACAACAGCTTACTACTATAACCATTCTAACTCATCTGTATTTGAATACAATT
Organism: Dasyornis broadbenti; assembly: GCA_013397935.1. Lineage (NCBI taxonomy): Eukaryota > Metazoa > Chordata > Aves > Passeriformes > Dasyornithidae > Dasyornis > Dasyornis broadbenti. The sequence goes on from VZRN01001953.1 coordinate 574,381, forward strand.
TACATAAATTGAAAGAAATTGTACAGTAAAATTGTGAATTAAATGAAGACAAAAGAGGAATCATTCAGTAAAATGGCTAATGGTGTGGACACTGAGGTATTCAGCATGCTGCATGGAAGGGAGTAAAGGGCAGTGTATTGAAATATATTCCCTTCAATCAATTAGTATCTCTGTTAGGAAAACCTGTTGTTGTTGTTGTTGTTTAATCCAATTTACAGAATTGGCTTAATGGCATCTAATAAGTTGTTTAATATTAAAAAATTACTATCATTAAATAACAACTCAAGTCACACTCTGACACCAGTGTGAAAAGTTATACAAATTAGATAATATCTAGTAAGTTTAAAATAAATGGGATTGTATTTAGCAGTGGTAGAGACAGAGGAATATTTACTGGTCAGAAGGTCCCTATTTCATAGAGCAATGAAAAGATCTAGGGAGAAGTACTTAATGCTTCTTAAGCTGTGCATGCAGGGGTACAGTCGTGCAGATGAAAAGAAATTAGTCTTCAATCCTGGGGTTATATGCTATGATAAGATACAAAGTAATGCTAATTAATTATGGTAACACTGGACTAAATTGGCTGGTATACACTCCTGCAATTTATACAGAGAAGTCAAAATAATAGTATAATGCTGAAATCAACCAAAGCTATTAAAATATTAATGACAGAAGAGAAACACTAGAGATCTTTCGTAGGATACATTTGTTACAGAGCATACTGAATTGTTAAAAAAAAAAAAATAAAAAAAAATACATAGCTGATCTGGCTTTGTTTCTGATTTATTTTTGAACCAGACAGTTGTGATATTTACAGCTGCCAACATGGGAACTGTTGGACTCTTAGCAAACTATTCTGAAAATGGAGAGTGAATGGAAGGACTACTTTTTCTTGTTAAGACCAAAAGGATGAAATGAGTAGTCTTGGCTGTGTCTGCCTTGGCAAAGAGCCAAGCAAGATTCAGAAAGTGTTGGGCTGACACATGGTAAAAAAGAAGTAATGTTTTAGCTAAACATGTAATATGCGAAAAGGATTACCCTGTATCTCCAGTGACTGCTTTTATATTTTCACAGCCAGAGAACATAGAGAAAGAGCCTGATTTAATGACCTAGATCTTTATTTTAGCCATAATGAATGGAACTTTGACTTTAGTGGAAGGGCTAAACTTTCAGCTTAATATTGGGGGTGAAATAAATCACTGCAATTTTAATAATTTGAAACTGTCAGGGGAAAAGAACTCTTGCAGGCTTTACCTAATAAAGAAGAATACCCTAATCATATGCCCACAGAATCCAAAATATTTAACAAACATTAAAAGTCTCAAGTCATTATATTCTTTTAAATTGGGTTTATGGAGACTATATTTCATGCTCATTCCCACCTTCAGGAAAACATAATGTACCCTGGAATAAATATGCTGTTAAAATCTTAGAAAATGGAGTAATTCACTGTTAAGGTGGTTTGATAAAGGCTTTTGATGGTTGGGTAATGAAAATTAATCTCTATTTTCAGGGCAGTAGTTATTAATTTAGTCTACAAATATATATGTTTACATTATAAAATAAGCTTTGATAAGGTGGGCACAATGTTTGAAAATCTCTGAATCACAAATGGTATCTAGAAATCCTAAAACATTTGTATTGTGAAACAAAGCCAAGTGGTATTACTGGCAGGTTAATCTTCCTTGCCATGGAAGATTACACTTGTCATGCATAATGGCTGCATTTCTAGAAACAGAAAAAAAAAAAAAAAAATCTGAAAACCCACTTGTGTAAAATGTAAAGTCTAAGTAATCATCATGTGATATGTCTGCAAAATGCAGTGACTAGTCCGGTCTATAAAGTTTTTTTGTTAGAAAGAAATCAGCTATTGCCTAAAGAATGGATGTAAGACCCAAAGGAAAAGGCATTTATTCTCTAATCGGCATTATTGATGTCAGAGCCTAAGAAATTTTTAAGGTATTCAAAGTAGAAATATAAACCCTCAAACTATAATTTCAGATCAATTCGTCCTCTCTTATTTTTATCCAGAGTCCATGCTTCTCATTCCAACCTGACTGTTTGTAAAATGCATGCATCTTCTGAAAGTTGAAAGAACAACAGAGTGAGCCAAGACTGATGTGCCCTCATTTCTGCTAGTTCCTCATAATCCATCAAAAATGTTTCTGTAAGGGTTGGTTTTGCGTAGAGAGTATTCTAAAACGTTACAATTGATAATAAGCACATGCTTGAACTTCCAAAGTTTAAAAATGATGCATATATTTATATGCCCAAATGCATGCATTTTTTTTTTTTTTTTAATTCCACTTCTGGAGATGTTATGATATTTTCAGTAAATCTGTTACAACGTTAATAATCTGTTATAGCATTTTAAAAATATTACAAAGTAATGATCCTTATATTTATTGTTTTATGATACGAACAATAATAATTTCAATTTTGAGTGTTGTAGGTTTTTTTTGAAGTCCATGTTGTGTATTTCATCCCTTACTCAGTTCCATTTTTCTCTTTACCACCACCTTAGAGTTTAGCAAAAGTAAAGAATTTGCTCCTTAATATTGAAATTTTAGGGACATAAAAAACCCCCAGATGTGTATTCCTGAAGAACTTTGTCTTTTTCCTAGAATGTAGCTCTTAGTTACCTTGGGCACAAGTACTAATCATGTTTCTTCTTAAGAGCCACATGTATGTAGGAATTTTATTTTGTGGGTATCTATTTTTCAAATATACGGTACGGGATGAAAATAGTAGGAGATTCAGTTTTTATCGTCGTTCATATTTGCAAATCAGTCTTTTTTTCTTCTCCTCCTCTACAGTCACACAAATAGCCACTGCCTCTATGACTACTTCTTTTTCTTACTGCTTTGCATTTATAAAGTTTTTTGCAGGTATTTTTAATGCCTACCTTTCTATAACCCAGCAGAAAGTTTGTGGATTGTTATCACACAGTATATATTAGTCTGAAGAAACTCAGGAAAGTCCGTAGGAAGTATGGAACATTTTAATGTTTTAGTTTGGACCATTTTAGCTGTACAGGAAGGCAATGAGCATTATTATGAAGGTTAAACAAGAATAAAGCCTTAAAAAGAAACTCTCTCTTAATCAGTATTTTTGCAGATGATAAAAAGAAAGCCAAAGAGATGAAATTGACAAATGTAGCATATAATGGTCCTTCTTCAAGCAGTACTACAGGGGCCTCATTAGTAGACATTTTAGTACAATCATTTTTACCCCTGTGGCTGTCACTTCAGACTACTCAGAAAAGGTGGCTGTAGGAGCTAATCACAGTGATGCCTTTCTCAATTGTATTTTCCTTGTAAAAATGAGGCACAGGAGAGTTAGCAAGTTCTAATTGAAATCAGAATTATCATTGCCATGGATGGCATGCTGTGTCTGTAGGGTATGTTTGTGCTAGTGGAAAATTTCCTGTCCCCCCCTAATACGTTTGGAAGCTTTAGACTTAAATGTAAAGTTGTGCTGAAGTCAGTATTAGCATTTATTTTACTCTATTTTCAATAGCATTTCCATCTGGCTGAACAGAAGTGCAGTTGTTAATTCATGTTTAATATTACTAGCTGTGGTTGATAAGGGGAGGGGCAGACTTCAAGGAGATGTGCCATTTACATCGCAGTTTAAAGTTTAAATGGGCTCTGTCTTGCATGTAATTCCTTTTCCTTTAATATTCCTCTATTTCTTCTACAAAAAACAATTATTGGTACCATTTTCTGTGTGCAGTTTAATTGCCACCTTGAGAGACACTACAAGACCTCCAAGGCTCAAAAAAAACTTATTTAAGACCAGAGCGAAGTTTTACAATGGCATTTTAAATTGGGGGGAAATCTCAATTTTATTCAGCTTTAGAGAAGTATCCTTTTGTATTAATCCATCATACAGATACCAGAAAATAAACAAATGAAGAAAGAAAAGAGATTCCTGAACTTTCTTTCCTTCCCACCGTCGAGATTTTCTGCTAATCATGGCATAACAATCACTAGCTGTAGCAAGCATTAAAAATATCTCACCTCTTTTTCTCTTGAAAAACAGGAATGTATTAAGAAGCAAAACAAAGAAAGAAAAATATTAGTTAGAAAGTTTTGAGCTCCATTGGAGATGTCTTTTAATCTCTGTTCATGTCCTAGAGCTTTCAAGATTTGGAGGACTTTATAGTTTTGAAGAATTGACACATCTGATGTCTAAAAGGAAGGTAAAAGGAAGAATTCCATCTTAGTCTATAAGTAATTGGTGAAACTTAGTAAAACTTTAAAGGGTTTCTCCCTGAAAGAGCATTGGTACCACGGTGAAGAAGACATGAGTCTCTCTGAAAACATAGGTTAGATGCTTTGATTTTACTACAGCCTTTTGGTTAGTTGAGAAAATGGAGTCTAGACCTCAAACACCTTTTCACCCAATATTTGAGCGTGTATTTAATACACTTTTACCTGTCTTCTAGTGTCTTAAAATGAGATTTAAAAGTTAACAAGCTTTTATACTATGTTGTTATTCCTTGAATGAATCGTTAATTATTGCCATCACTAAACATCTGAAAACAAGGAGATACCCCATAATTGTTCTTAAGACTTAGAAGCCTGAAAACCCTTCAGTAAGTTAATGAACTGGGATTTTCTGATACAAGGGTAAAGAACCCACTATGGCACAGCTGTTATGTGCCACTGTTATCAAGCAAAGGCATCCTTAAAAAATGAGAAAAACTTTAAGAACAGAAATTCTGTCAGTATGCCGTCAGCAAAATGGATATTCACTGCATGTTATTCTTGATAAAGCTGACAGTTGAAGAGAAAGGGTGAAGCTTTTCCTCGCTGAGCTAAGTGTAGACCTTTAGACAACACCTGCAATGTGGCTACTTTGTCCATGATCTCCCCATCTTTGGTCAAGGAAACAAATTAGCGTTACAGAGTAAAAAGTGGGATGGCACATAGAGGGTTTAGAGTGCTTCTTGTTATAAGAATGCTATTGAAGCAACAATAAGCAGGGAGTGTGAAAACAGGTAGCTATAATGGAAACTATTTTTCAGCTTTAACTGAAGCAGATGCTATCACATATGTTTTGTGATACTGACTTCTGAGGAGGTGAGCATAAGAACTGATTAACCCAAGAGGTTATTCTGACTGAGGTGAAATTAAGGTCAACAGAAGTACAATAAATCCTTATGTTTCTTGAATGTCCAAGTCCAAGTGCACATGTTCTGAAGGGTTTAATTTGTGACTAGCAAAATCAGCTTTTTAATTTTTTTTTTTTAATGGGGAAGTAGTATTGTGGTAATAACTCCCTAAAGTTTTACAAGTGCTGGGGAGCTGAGAGAAGTAATTCTAAAGCTGAAGTCTATAGGGATAAACATAGTTTCCAGAAAAACTGTTGTAACTGAGGCCTAATTGTTTGTCTGCAAAGGGAATACTATACCTTTGTAACTAGTAATAACTTTGATGAATTTAATCATTTTAAGCAAGATTTAAGTCAGAGATAGAAATAGGAAAAGATACTAAAAACAAGAGACACATTGATACTTCTGGAGTTAGAAATGAGAGACAGCAAGAATTTGTGATCTCTTTCCACATCAGTATGAGAAAAATATCAGAAAATGATCCAAAAGAGGTAGGAAGGAGCTGGAGTGAAGAAATCAACACAGATGACTGTTAAAACTGTTTCACTTTTATTGACATAATGATTATAATGTCAGTGCTGAACTGACTATCTAGTCCGTTGTCTGTGTCTGAAAAACTAAATAACCTTCAGACTAATTTGATTCATTTATGTGACTAATCAATTGTCTGGTTCCTTTACTCAGTGCAAAGAAAGTAGCTTTTGTATTTGCTTTTCTTTTTTCTTTTTCATCCTCTGCTCTTTATCCTTCCATGCTCTGTTCTTCTATGAAGATGGACACGGTGGGAGAGGTATTTGAAGCTGTTCTGCTACGGATTTTAAATTACTTTTCCTACTGCCTTCTTCCTCCAAATCCTTATGTCCACATGCTATCCTGAAAAATGAATAATTAAGAAGGTAAATACTAAAGTACTGGTAAGAATTAACTATAAAATTATTTTAGAGGAAGAAACAACACCATTTAGAGATGTAAATTTTCAAAACCAAAATACTTTTCTCTTGAATTTTTTCTTATTTTTGTATTAAATTGTTCTTTACACAGTAACAGAAAATGCTGAAATGTTTTCGGCATTGTATTTCTGTACTGATTTTTTTTTAAAGGAAATTTCATGTCATAGAAAGTTTTTATTTAGATCTAGTGGTGTCATGTTAAAGATGTGGGGCACAAATATCATGAACATTGCATTGAAAGAGCCACAGAGTCTTGCCACATTCTTGTTCCCAAGTTTATGTCATACACCCATGAATATCAGGAAGAGCTCTGTAGTTCATAACAATTTCCAATTTCTTTCAGAGTCTGAGGAAGTTTCAAGAGATTCCTCAAGCTTTGGATAAACAACCATCTATTATAAACTGCAGTGGGTAATGTGTATTGTTAATGATGCTCTCAGAGGGCTGGCTCTCTTATTAAAAAAAAAAAAAAGAAAATTCTTAATTGTCAGGATCACATTCAAAGTGAAGGAAGAGAGCGCAGCAAAGGACAAAGAGCCAGACTCCACTTTACAACTCTATATTCTGTTAATGCAGATGTTGTAATTCATCTTTCAAGTCAATTACCCTGCTAGTGGCTTATGGGGAGAGTACAGTCATTAATATTTCCAATAAACCTGATTGTAGTCAGATGAAATTTCAAACAGATTTCAAGCGGGAAAGGAAATTAGGTCAAGAGAAATAGCCACTACAAATTAATGAGCCCACTGATAACCTCACCTTTAGCATCACTACTTCCATAAACTGATCCAATGATGTACAGTGAAATCAGACGCTATTTCACTGAATAAGGAAAAAGTACAGAGATTATATCTAATTTTTCCCTTTCTTTCTTTTTAATACACTGGAAAGTGTACTGCTGGAGCAAGTGGAGTATAAACTTTTTAAATACTTAAATATGGGGAGTTTAGTGTGGTTCCTTTATTCTTCTATGTTTTTCTATATGTTAAGGCTTTTTTTTCTGTAGGGAATTCATTGCAGGTCTGTCTCATAGAACTGTATTATATCTGAGGTATCCAGAAAGAGGAGAACACCAAGGCTGAGAGGGGCTTTTGCTCTACTTTCTAAAAGCATCAACCCATATACAAAAAACATAATAATATATGGGTGTGTGTAGGTGTGTGTGTGCACACATACAGACTTCAAGATCATCTGAGGCCTAGATAAATAAATGAATCCTAATACTCCTTGTTTTTGATGTATATATGTACACATGTATACACATATGTAGTATACACATATACATTAGGACAATAGGCATTATTATTTTACTTGGTTTTACTGTTTTTACTATTTTAGTATTGCCTTTTTCATGTCTTTTCAAGGCAATTAATTTAAATTCACTTTGTATAGAAAGGAGAAGAAAAACACTACAAACCCATGAAGCATCCTTAAGGCTACAGTACCCTGTAAGAAGTCAGGAGCAAAAAGTGTGTGTGTTTGATGTTGCTTCTTGCTTTAATGTGATGAATCTTTAAACATTTAGAAAATTTTGTTTCAGTCTCATGGCAATTTATAATGTAAACATAATATTGCAACTGAATATAGGCAGCACTCTCTATACTATATATTTTAATGTAAAAGAACAGTGTGAGTGGAATATGATGAAGAAGACCCCAAAACCAGCCAGCTTTAAGCTTCAAAATGATTCTTAACTATATTGATTAGATTTGTTAACAGCACACATTGTGAGTAGTTAGCACTTAATCGCTATCACTCATCCCTGACAAGCTTATTTTAAATTAGTTACAAGTGTACAATGCCACTGAAGTGATATGGTTTTAGTTCATACTGATAGCTATAATCCATCAGTCCAGGGAACAATTTGAGAGGCAAAGCCATAGCAGAGTCTGTCACCTTCTTTCCTCCTCGTCTCTCCCTGTAAAACACCACTGGTGTTCTATGTTCCTCTGCTTCTTCCCCAAAAGAAAATTGGGTGATCTCAGCTTCTCTTGACATTTATTTTTGGGATGAGGGTTTGTTCTGATTTTGCCAATTCTGCAGGATTATTCTGGTTCCATCAGACATTCTGCCTGCCTTCTCTGCAGGATTATTTTGGTTTTACCAGATATCATTCCTGCCTACTCTGCATCCTTAGTTCTTATCTTGCAGAGTTTAATACTTGTGCATTTTTTATGCACCCTGTTTGTGCCACGGCATCACAATTCCATCTGCGTCTTTGCCAATTAAGGCTATTATTTATACATTAAAGCTGAGCTGCACTGCAAGATGTTATTAATGTTTTTACAATGTGGAAGTATGCTTATATACTGTACCTGGTTATACTATTTTAGTGTGCTTATGTCTTTACTTTATTAGAAAGTAAATTCTAATTTTCTTGCTTAATAGGCATCTAATTACTGCATGCAACAGGTGTTATTTTTGGCTACAGTAATACCAAATCATGGTTTTAGAAGCAAGCACATTTTAACATAGGTTGAAACTCAGTCCCATACACGCATCAAAAAAGAAGATTAAATCTCTAGTCAAGTTCTGGTTAGATTCAATTTATGTTTAAAATTAATGTTTTATAATAAATTACTCTAGTCTCAAAATGTGGTGTATTTAGCAGACACAGGCTGAACTGCTTCTGCAGGAGAAAACTCAGATATATGTTCTGAAAAATTAAGCAGGTATGAACTTTATTCACCACTCTGAAGCATGAAGTCTAGATGGCAATCACTGAACTTAATACAGGACTCTCATTCCCTGAGCAACAATTCACAATCATGAGAGTCTACCTTGGTCACAAAGTCATAGGAATCCTGACGAACACAAAACCATTCTGAATATGTCTTTGAAAAATGTGTTGACACATTTTTTTTATTTTTTTTTTTAATATCTATTAATCTAAATGAGTAAATTTCAGTTTTCCACAGGTATCTACTTGAAAAATTGAGAAAGAAATTTGGAAAAATCTTGTCACTGGATGAAATAGGGAAACTATTGCTAACAGTAAGCACCTTGTGGTATTGAACATGCTGAATCTCCTGTAACATTTTCTAAAAACTTCCAAAAATTGTGTTCATAAGTTAGCTTTTTGTGCTTAGAAGACAACTTCAAATCACTTGAGGAAACTAAGCAGAAAATCACCTCTGGCAGTTAGTGTTTTTGGCTATATTGGCATGTCATATCTTTCTTTTCTTTTACAATTTAGCACTGAGCACTCTAAGGCCCCAGTAAACTCGCTTGACAAGGTTTTTAACAGGGCTTAGGGTTGTTCCTGTACTCTGAGTAAGAAGCACAGGATAAATAGCAACAAGAGATCAAAACAACAGGAAAGACTTTATTGGCAACTTTAGAATATCAGAAAACGTTGGCAAGAGGTTTAATGCAACATTCAGTCAACATAGAGCACTTCTGAAAGCATCAACTTAGCCCATTCAACTTCACAAACTCAAAGCCCGTTGGATTTTAAGTTCCTATAAAATTCCAGGAGGAAGGAATTAGAAGGAGAAAGAGAAAGAAACACAGAAAAGATATAGAAAAGGATACATACAGCTACCAACTCCTGGGTTCCATTAGTGCTTAGTTGTTAGAAATTCCAAGAGAAGGTAGGGTCAAGATGTGCTTGCCGCATGTTCAGCCTTAAATACTCCTTGACCTTCCTGGGCCCTTCCCCCAGGTGGGACTTCCGGTCATTTGACCACTCTGGGGCTGGACTGAGGCTCCGGGACTGGGGTGTGAACCATTGTCTCCACTGTGTGAGTGATTGGCAGCCTCTGCAGGGCTGGGATACAGGATCTGAGGAGTGAGAGGTGCAGGGCAGGGCAGGACATCACCTCAACAGAGCTAGGCCTGACCTGCCCCTTCCCGCACGCACATGCATCCCAAAATGTCTTGAGACATCAATCTTTCCAGTCACCTTGCGGCTCAAGGCATTGACGAGGACCAGAGTAATGGTACTTTTCCTCTCATGGCAGCTAATCTTGTAGACAGAGGGTAAAGGAAAGATGAGTCCCTAAAATTGCAGGCAAAGTGTGATGCCAACCAGGATCTGGGAGGAAGAACTCTTATGGTTCTTTTTTACTATTTCAGGCTACAAATAGTTGAAAATCTATGAACCTCAGTTTGCAGATATATAATATAAAGCTCTGAATCATAATTAATTTCATTGTCACACTGGGGTGCCCATACAGAAGAGTATTGGAAAATTTTGAAAAGTAACTGTGTCAGTCAGAGTTTGGAATCATATGTGTGGTTTTTTTCATTATACTGCCAAGGCCAATTGGGAAGGAAAGGGATATTGGCCACCCTCATTATGCAGAGTTGCAAGGGAAACATACATTTTCTTGACCATCAAACTACATAAGACTTAAGGTTTCACAGCTAAGTAAACTCAGAAATAGTTATAATTATCATTCTTATAGCACATTCATACCATAGGGAAATATAAATATCCTTGTATTATGGAGAACTGTCTCATATTGGAGAATTGGTTCCATTGAAGTAAAGGTCAAATATTTTATCAGCTTCAGTGAAACTGAGAATTCATGAAACACTATCAGCCCTATGTTGCAAGTAAAATTTAAGAGAAAAAGAAATTCTTTCTGTCACCAGATGCTTTGTCCTGTCCTTAGATCAACGCACTGGGATCATACCTGCTTTGGGCAAATCTCCATATAAGGTATAAAGTGAAAAATGGAAAGAAACAAAAACCAGTATTAACAAAATAAGAAGCTTTTAACCTGGGGAATTTTTCTAGGTTAAGTGACATAAATATTTAGACAAGGCATATTATTATTCTACAGAAGAAGCTTCAATTTTGGAGAGAACAAAGACAATTCTTCCTATTGTACCATGAGTCTACCCAAAAACCATATTTTGTCTTGCTATATAAAAACTGGTTTCATGAGTAAAAGGTACAGAGGAGGTGAGGCCAATAATATTTTGAACATTGGTGGTAGGAGATGTTTTACTAGTTTCAAGAATGTGTATAATTACTAGTGTGAGATGTGACTTTTTGTTGGAGGGTTAGTTTTTTTTTTTAGAAATTCAGGGTTGCATCAGGTAGGAAGGACAAATGAAATTATGGGAAGATCATTCCAGATTTAAGAGCTCACACTTGAAGAATCTTTGTATTCACTTTGTATTCTCTGTTCCAGTAAAACAATTTGATATCTGCATCGAAATACATTTTCAGTTAATCTTTGTCTTCAGGCCAGTGGGACACTGTGAATGTTGAATGTTCTTTGGCTAAAACACTGAGCACACACCACAGCCATTCCTGCTGTGCTGAAGACCAGCTGGGAAAAAGATATGTAGTCTGAAGTTAAAGTAGTCAGAACAGGTCTCCTACTTGATAACAGCTGAGTGCTGTAGTCAAATACAGCTATTGCAGCGGGATTCTATTGATTTATACTGGACAAAACTGGTGCTTTTATCAAACAGTTTTGTGGCTACTCAGCAGTCTGTGTCAAGCCATAGGCAAAAATTTTCAGGAAGTTCCTGGCATCCAGAGAGACAGAGAAATACTGGTTATTATACCAGGCAAATCGTTCAAATCACTTAACAGCATGCCTGCCTCAGTCAGATGGAAAGCACATTCACATTATTCGGATTATGCTGCAAGCTAGCACAGCAGAAAGATTAGGCTTCCCAATTTTCCAGGTAGTGTTTAAAATGTTTTCCCCAGCTAAAGGATATAGCTGACAGTTCACACTCCAAAGTCAAGTTAATCTGTAACATTATCCGCCCATTTTGCACTGAGCAGTCCCCAAAGCAGTTTGTAATATGCATATGAACTGAACCATTGTTGTGATCAAATTTTAAATACCCTTGTGAAATGGGAAAAAAAGGAAAGATAAAATAAAACCCTGCTGCTCTGGTACTGAAGATTGACAGCAAAAGGAAAAGTATTGCTTCATTGAGTGCATGGCTCTGGCTACAGTGGCTGCATTAAGTTGCTGGTGGGACTTCCAGTCCCTCCTCTAATGCATGGCTAATAGCTCAGCTCTGTAGAGTCGGGAGATGAAGCTTTCCTATTTCAGAATATTACGAAGTTGCAGTGGTGTGAAATTAGAGTGATAGTTATCGTAAATTTGTTTCGGACAAGGATACTTGGTTAATACAGCTCATGAATGCTTTTCTGTGTGGTAGGTGTTTCACAGTAGCTCACCGCTGCATCAGCAGCAGTGCAAAGAGATAGCAATATATATTACATTTTCTGAATTTGGTGGCTTTTAAAATGAATTCTTGTACTGGAGATCACGCATCTGTTTGAAGGCGAGAGGTGAAACGGAGCACAAGGAAACAATTGCCATTATGGCAGAAGGTAGAAAACAACACATCCTTGTTCAGTCTTCTGCTGGCATGACGCCCTCTCCTAGAGTGGTTGACACCATAATTAATTATATCCATTTGCTTCATAGTAGTGAAATTCACGTCTGACTTTACTGTGGACTCAGAATTGAACCCATTTGAAAACTATATAGTTCACTTAAATAACCTCAACACAGTAAGCACGAGATTAGAAAAGCTTCTATACTTGATGACTATCTTGTTAAATTAAAGAGCTCTCTGTTGTTATAGTCTCCACAGTATGAATAAATAAATATTTCAGAAAGGTGCAATTTGTGTTATTGCTGGTAATATTTCTTCTTTGTCTTTTTAGCTATTTGCTTTTTCTTATAATTGCCTCTACTATGGCTTATTCTTCCAAAAAGAAAGAAGAAAATAATTCTTCTCTCTTTACCTTACCTGGGCTTGACAAAACACAAGTATTTAGTCCAGGTTTCCTCACAGAGCAACAGAGAAGTCTAAAACGAATTAGTCCCACCCACCCCCATTCCTTTCAAAAACTGTATTTGAAGTATTACTTTGTTATTTCTGTTATTTGACAGACTGTGTTTTAGGAACATATTTAAACAATCCTGCAATTCAAGCAATGGGAACTGATATCTCATGTGACACTTACAGAACCCGTGCAGCTTATTCAGTATTGAGGTGATTTTATAGCAGTGTCTTTTTTTTCCCAAGGCTGCATTGGAAGTACAAAGACATCAGCTTTTCAACCTGTGAGTTACTTCTGTAAACATCACATTAACAATTCAAAAAAGCGCATAATTGTGGGGAAAAGGAAGCAAGCAATGATGAAATTTCCACCTACTATTGCACAGTCTTATGCTTGGCGATATAAAATGTAATCAGCAAAAATGTTCAGTATCAAGCTGCTTTGAAATTAGAATGATTAGTTACATCATGTGTGATGTAACTAATATGAATTGTGTTGATTTCTAACCAAATCCAAATGCAGTTTATAGAGGTAAAATTCTAGAATATTACTGAGTTTTTGTGATCATTAGCAATAAGTGTGAAAAAAGTGTTACCCAGTTGTGAAAAATCGGTAATGAAACCATTAGATTGGGTAATACTGTGACGTATGTCTTAATTGATTTACTCACTTGATTTTGGAGGTCTTTTTTAATGTTAATATTCATGTATTTTATCTTGAAATAAATGTAATTATAAATTCTGACAGAAGTATTGTTTGCATAGCAATTGGTCACAAAGAGTAATTCATTAATATTCAATGAAGCATTAATATATAAAGAGCCTAGAGTCATTGTAAACTTCATTTTGACTTTAGGTGGAAATTTGTTGCAGTGCAAATCTGTGTATAATTGTATTAATCAGTCCCAAAGAGTATTTGAGGTTGAAACTTATATTGTTCTTTTATGTTTGACGTACACTAGTGCAATATGAAATTATTGTCATGACAGAGAATGCATTTTCTAATATTCTTAACATCCTACTCTACAAATACAGTTAGAAACAACTGGGTTATACTATGAAGCCTTTGTTTTCTTTCTTATTTATTACCTGAGTTACAAATTCGGAAGGACTTTTCACTCTAATTTCTGTTAGAAAATTGAGAAAACAGAAAAAGAAGGATATAATGAAGTTATTTTTGAGGGAGACATTTTCAGAGAAACATCTGTCCCTAATTTTTGTGTGTCCTTATTAGACTGGGTATATAAAACCTATTTATTTTGTTTTTAAACAAGTAGACTAATTCTTTTTATGCATTTATACAGCTGAAAATGGGTAGTGTTGCGTGTTGGCAGCTGGGAACAACTGCTTATGTTAGGTGTAAATTAGCACACTTTGAAAGAGGAAGTAGGCAAGTGAATCCCTGAGCCTTGTGGTAATATGGATTTCTTGACTTTTCGTAGGTAGTTCAATGGGAAATACACAATAAGGTAGCATAAATCAAATATCAACCTCAAAAGGGTCTTTCCCGCAAGCTACTATAGACCTGCATTATATGATTATAAAGTATAGGAAAATCATGCTGAGCATGCTGCATATTGAAGGTGCATAGAACCTTGCCATTGCAGCTGCTGACCTTCTTCCGGACCTTATCATAGAATCACAGAATTGTTTAGGCTGGAAAACTGTAAGATCATCGAGTCCAAACACTAGCCCAGCACTGCCAAGTCCCCCACTAAACCATGTCCCTGACTGCCACATCTACTTCTCTTTTATATACCTCCAGGGTAGATGACTCAACCAGTTCCCAGGGCAGCCTGTTCCAATGCATGGTAACTCTTTCCATGAGTTATTTGAATGAATATGATTTCCTAATAGTCAATCTAAACTTCCCCTGGCACAACTTGAGGCCATTTCCTCTTGCGCTATATTGTTTCTAGACTGTCAGGAGAAAATGGAAAATTAAGAGAGAGCAAAAGGTACATACACTGCAGAAATGCCCATATTACCAAAAACAATTTGGGAGATCAGCAAGTAGGGATACCTGCAGCTCTCAGCAGTTCTTCCTGGAAGATTACTACCTGCTGAGAAGAAGAAAAGCTTGTATCACTGTAGGAGGACATCACAGAAGTAGGTCAAATGCCCACAGGTGACTGACCACTATGGATATGTTAATACATGGATCTTGCTCATACATTTTCTTTCTGTTTGTTACGGTTTTGGTGTTTTGTGGTTTTTGGTTTTTTTTTTTTTCTTCTTTTTTTTTNTTTTTTTTTTTTTTTTTTTTTTTTTTTTTAAGTAAGTGTCTTAGAAGTGGTCTCCTTGCAACTTGCCAGCCATCTGTCATTTAGCAGAAGTCTTTTGATAGCAGACTACTTCCAGTATGTTGATCCTTGCTTGTTATTCAATTCAACTACTCTATTATCTGACCTTTAGTAGTAAAATCTGCATGTGGTATTTTCACATGAAAGGATAACCTAAAGAAGTCTTATTTGAAAATGGTTTTTTTGTGATAGAGTAGTTAATTGGATTGCCAGATTAGACAAACTAGGATTGTTGTTTTTGAAGCTGTAAAGAAATGTAGTTTATTTTCATTTTGTAAAGATGAAATAGCTTGAAAATTTAATTTTATTCATTGAACTGTTACAACATACAGATCTTAATAGCTTGTGTACATTTCAGCATTCCAGTTATGATTAACAGGAGTAGATTATTTAGAGAGAACTGATCAAAAGAATGTAGGAATTTTTCATAAAACAAACAATGAAAGCAATGATGGAGTTTATGAGGACTCAGGTGTTTAACAGCCATGAGCTTTTGGTTTCATGTGGAAACCAAAACTGTAAAATAATTTCAACACAAATACAAATTCAAATCATGTTTTCAGAGCCGGAGTATACAGATTACATTAAGCTTTCAGTGTTATCTGGCTTCAAGCTTTTTGATTCTGTATTCAAGATGGTAGAAATGGTTTTCTGAGCCATTATTTTGAACTCTAAAGTTTATAATTTTTTACATCTAAAATCTCATGTTGATTTAACACATAGGCAACCTTTGATCTTATCTGATCATATCTCAGTACAAGCTGCCTGGGGGACCTTTTGTACAGATATAGCACCCAAATCTCTTTCTCTATCAATAAAATGAGATTCTGTTTAACAGGAGTTAGGCTATGCCCATTTATTTTGGTGGACTATTTGCCCCATAGGATTTGTCAGAGGAGCTTCAGCTTTGCATTTCCTTTATCACTCATGCTAGAGAATACTCTTTTTGTCCAATTGGAATTAGATTTCTCCTGCAGAAGGCATAACTGGGTTTTTAGCTCACTTTTCAAATCTTTCAAATAAAAAAAAAAAATAGCTCTCATAACAATATTCCTTATTCAAACCTGTCTCATTGTACATAACTCCTCCCACACCTCTGAAAACAAACTAAACAAACTAACTAACAAAAAAAAAAAAAAAAAAAACCAAAAAACCCAAGAAGAACTCTGTGAAACAGCACTCCAGAAGTTGTATCATTTTAACACTGTGTCATCTACATACTGTGAAGATCTTCTCCTTAACTCCAGTGCCACTTACTTACCTGTAACTTAATTACATGATATTTTCAAACAAGTCTATACCCTTGTCCTATTTCCCTTTTTACATCCAAAGAGTGTGGCTGGTGAGCAGTAGGTTTCCCCAGTTTACGTTTCAAGTGGGAGACAGGTTTGACTCGGCAATGCTGCCAACAGCTAAAGCAGGCTGAGGGCACAGCTTAACTGGCTGTCACTAATTGAAGGGAGAAGACTAATGGCTACACGTAATATTTCCACAGTAATGAGAGCACTGCGCTGACACTGCTGTGTTGCTCTGTGAGAGACTTAAATGTTTTACAGGGATGGCAAGGCAGTACCATTCTCAGCCCCCTCCACCCACACAGCCTAAATGTCATAATGTAGTGAACAAGCTGACTTGGCTGAGGAATTTCAGGCAGCTTCTTTTCCAATTCAAAAATGGAAAGAAAATTGGGCCTAGTGGAAAAGCATTGGCCAGCTACATCTCAATGCCAAAACCTCCACTTAACCAACATCTGATGACAACCAAAAAAATGTATCCATGCAGACAACATTAATTGCAGAGTCCTAGTAATGCCACTAGAACATGATTGCTTACTTTACATTTTAAGGTATGCTACTTTCGTGACAGAGACATGGTTTCACCAATAAAGAACTAACACAGAAAATTTAGTGTGAAGAGGAGTAGAGGAAGAGCCCACCGCAATGAGTTCAGTGTAGAAGAGAAAGTCTGGACAGCATCTGCCATCTCCCATCAGAAAAAGGAACAGTTTTCATTCAGGAAGCTGAAACGAATCACTGCAATGTAACGGGGAAGAGAGCAGAATTATCTCTAGACTTTCCAAAAGGTGATGTTAAATAGCTCCAGTCTGTACTCAGATTTAGTATAAAATATTTTTTTCTCAGTCATACAGTATATTCTGGCTTAGAAATTCATTTTGTCAACATGAGCATGTTTACTGTTGCTTTCAAACTAACTAACTGGCTTGGCAGACAGGCAGCTCAGCTATGGAGAAATGTGGCTCAGCAGCTGCATCTGTCTGCCTGCTTTATAAAAGGAAAGGAGGAGAAATTATCTGAAACTTTATAGCTGCTCAGGGCAGTCTCACTGATCATTGTCCACCCTTACACATGTCCTACTCTAAGGAAAGTAATGAAGATGGTAATAAGGTATGAATGGTATATTATGATGCATGAGTTAGAAAAAGAGAGGAGGTTGTGTTTTTCCAGGTAATTTGGAGAGGATTATACTTTCAGATAACTATGAGGAAGATATTCAGCTAATTCAGAAAGTATACCTTTGTAATCTGTTCTCATTGTGTTCTTCAGACCTGAAGACATTAAGCTTTTAACAATCAAAACACTACAATTATAAAGCCCTTGCCAAGATTTTAACATAGAAATGTTTTTGTAGCATTCACTTGGCCATCCCTTGTTATTGAACTCGTAAAGTACTTCTTCCAGGCCAAGAACAAGCCATAGGTGACATAAAGGTTTTGTAATTAATATCTTAACATGAGAGGAAGTATAAAACAGTGTTTATGTGCTAAAGAATCATCAAGGTCATATAGTTTGCAGAAGAACATAGATAACAGATCACACAAGGGTACTTGCTTGTTATTATCTCTTCTATTTGGTCTTATTGCAAGATTCGAAACTGTTTCATATTTTAAGATTATGTAGGTGCTGACTGAGGCAAACATTTGAACATGTTTTAAATGCTATTCCAAGGGAAAACTTTTTTCTTTCTACTACTCCAAATTTAGGGCCATTAGCTTACACATTTTCTCACAGCAGTATTGAGATGTCACCACTGCATCAGTATCTTTCTCTCTTCTGCCCTTGGTCCTGTATGTCTATAGAAGAATTCTTAGCTGCACTGGTACATGAGATGCATGTGCTCTGGGGCACTATTTATTTGTATATTTATTTGTTTTAATAAGAAATGTGGACTGCTAAATTGTACTTTCTGGGAAAGAAAATTTAAACCCCAGAATCTTTAAAGTAACCTCCTTTTTGTCACTAGTAGATAAATTAAACATGAATTTTCATACTATATGTATTTATTATTAATTCTTCAGCCAAATTGTCTGATTAACTGCTATCAATGAAGTGCAATTTAGTATTATTGGAGATGATACTCCTGTCTCTTGAGATTAGAAGTAAGCTGCTTGTGAGGTAGGTTTAGACATGGTACAAGGGCTGGTGTTTATATGCATGCAGTGTGCAGAGATTGCAGACATCTATTTGACAGTTATTTGCTGTCACACTTTAAAAAAGTGGTAGGATGCTACTGATAAAAGTTTTGCACGAGGGATAGTTACTGAATTCATATAGGCTGAGGTATTCACAGAGTTATGGTTAAAGGACATAGAATGAGTTGAAGAGGTGGGATACCCTTAGCTGTTCTTTACTGTAAATCTCAGCCTTAATCCACAAAGATTGTTAGAGCCTCTGAAGGGGCTGGCTGATAGTGGTGACTGTTATC
Organism: Dasyornis broadbenti; assembly: GCA_013397935.1. Classification (NCBI taxonomy): domain Eukaryota; kingdom Metazoa; phylum Chordata; class Aves; order Passeriformes; family Dasyornithidae; genus Dasyornis; species Dasyornis broadbenti. Next base: position 593,247 of record VZRN01001953.1, read on the forward strand.
CTAAAAAACAGATGGCAAAGTGAGTGACACCTATAAATGTGCAGGCTGTGTTACTTCACTGACAAGATGCTAAGCCCTTCTGGCACTAAAGTAAAAAGACAGGTGTTTTTGACACAAAAAAAGGAGTATTGAAACTATGCCTCAAGCCATGTGGAGAGTCGGAGCCAATTTTTCAAGTAAAAGTAACTAAAAATCTAAATTGGGGTATACATGTGAAAGCACGACAGCTTCAGACCTTTCTCATCAATAAGTTTTTGACGAGTTCTAGTTCCTGTCTTATGCCTGTAGAATTAGCCAATTGCTTTTCAAATTAAACTTTAATTTTCAAGGCTTGAATAGATGGTAGCTTTGCTCTGGAAATCTTGTACAGCTCATTTCCAAATGAATGAAATGGCAAGCAGTATTTTTGGACTTCCCTTTAAGTTTGGGGATAGAATTGTTCAATTGCCTTTTGGTCTGCCTTAAATAAAGTATGAAGTTAATCAAGTATTCACATACCACATGCAATAATTGTAATTAACAATGTCAGGTTTAGAGATTCATGTGGCCAACAGGGAAGCCACAAAGATGTAAAAAAACAATATAATGAGTATACTTACTTTAAAATCCATTATCACTTCAACAGATTACTTTGTTTGAAAAGGTATTAAAGCTAATAGCCTTTAATCTACTTTCTTGAATGTACTGGTGATTTTTTTCATAACCAATGAAAATAAAGTTTCAATGATCGAGCACTAGCAGGTGGTAAAATCTCCAGTGCATTTTTTTCTCAGAGAAATTAAGCTTCTATCTTTTTTTCCTCTTTCAAATTTAAGACAAGAGTTTATGTTTATGGGTTAAAGGAAGCTGTTAAGTAATAAAAGCTGCACCAGGTATTCACCAAAATAAAAAGGAGTGGATCCCTCTTGAAAAAAAATTAGAAAAAAATGCATAAAAATACAGTGAAATGTGCCTTCTGTTTGTTCCCGTGAAGTGAAAAGGATCACCTCCACGAGTTAAAAACTTTCTTGTAATTTGTTTGACAAGATTTTTATGTGTCTAGCAGTCTGCTTTCTGGTTTTCTTCTACTTTCTGGTCAATTACAGTATACTAAAAGAATTAGTGCCAGATTATCTTGCCCTGTTTTCCTCTTTTCCTTCATTTAGCCAACATAGTTGTCTTCTTAGCAAATAGTCTTGCACATTTAGATTTGTTTCAGCTGGATAATTTGTTATCACATTCCTGGCGAAAACCATGTGTCCAGCTCTATGTGTAACTGATTGCAGGCACACTTAAGCAATGTATGCTGGGGGAATTGAATGAAATTGTGATTAGAGGGTATAGCTTGTTCAGTGGCAGGTGCAGAACAACACATGCAGTGAATGACCATTTGCACATTAAAATAAATCATAAGACCACTTTATTGTATTGTTATGTTCTCTTCCAGTGTCAATGATAGGAAAGTGACATTTAACATAAAAAAAACCCCAACATTTTTGGGTCCTAAAGAAGCCAGTACCAGAAAAAGCATGGCTCCTTTGTCTTCTCTTGGGTTAGTCACATGGAAGGGAGATATCCTTTCAAGATTTTTTTCTTTATTCCTTTTCCATTTGAACAACATTGGATAACATGCTTGAGTACAGGTACTGGAGACAGAGACTTCTCTTGCTCAGTCTGTGGTGGTACTGTTAGGCTCCCTCATTTGCTTTATTTTCATGACTAAGAAGGCTGCATTCTTGATTTTACAAGAGGTTTCTATAGGAAGAGTAGAGAATAGTTATTGTGTCCTGGTGATCAAGGCTTCAGTACAGACCAGGAGGATCTGGTTCTGTGTTTCTTGAGTAACTGTCAACAACATAATTACTGTGCTAAAGCTAGCCACCATAACCACCGACTTTTCTGATAGCTATGTTTAAAAAAAAAAAAAATTTTTTTCTAGGGATGACTGTAATTTACTGGATTTCCCTTACTGACATTCCAGTGAATGCTTATTCAAGAGACAGGTTTATTTTCACAGTCAGAAGTTTAGATATGGTGGAATTTCTATGGTTTTATGGCATTTGTTAATACCAACATCTCTTTCCTCATTGTTTTGTTTTTTTTTTTCATTTTGCCTTGCTATTTATGCACTTATGTTACGAACAAGACTGTTTCAGTTGAGTTTTTAAGCATCATATACTACTGAAACACATCTCAGAATATATCTTTTAGTTTGGACTTGCTTGCTTGCTTCTTCATTAAGTGCTTAATACATTGATAGATGTATTTGATAGATGACTTCTTCTTCTTCCAAGCCTCAGACAGTTTATTTATGTTTTAATAGTTCACCAGCCAATACATTGCAGAAATATAATATTGCTCATGAAAAAGTAATTTCCATTTCATGTCTTATAATTTTTGCTAACAACAACATGGAACAAGGGACTTGTTTCTCAGCCATCATCTCTTGTAAGACTGTGATGTGCATATGGATGTCTTTTGGACTAATGTCAAATTTGAAGTATTCTATGATGCTAGTTCTTTTTCAGTAGTTGCAGACTTTCATCCATATTATCATTCACAGTGTTTCATGACTAAGTAGAGGGAAATTCAGCATTGAAAGATGTGAATTTTTAATTTGACCTGAAAGAGCACTGGACTGCTTCTCCGTCTTCTGTATTTCACTCAGTTTGGTTTGCTAGACCCAGCTCTCAGGGAATGTACTTGTTCCCTGTATGTCAAGACTTGTGGTGAAATAAAATACTTCACTGTGTGAAAAGTCATACTGTCTACAGGACATTTCTAAGACTTCAGCAAAGTACACAGACTTCAAAGTATAAAATTCTCTCTGACCTGTTTCGTTAATGGTACCCCCTTTTTTCACCAAAGCAGCCACCTCACATCACAGAATGTGAAGCTGGAGAACAGAGTCTTAGATTTCTATCATATGCAGTCATTTAAGCTTCCTCTGTAGGCAGGGTAGTGATACAAGTGGATCTGAAGATAAATTCTAGAAGGTTAGGTGGTGGTTTACATCTGGAAGTGTATGGGATTTCTCCAAAAGCTAGCAGCTAAGGACATTTAAGTAGTTTACACTAGGTGACTTAAGTTGTGACATCTAAAATTATATTATATAAAGATTATGTTTGAATTTAATTCCATTTCACTGTCTTCTGTCCTTCTATATTCTATGGACATTGAACTGCCCTTTGTAATGTTTCTGTATGAAACAGCAGTTTTTCATTAAGGGTGGGAATTTTCTAGAAATTATTAATAATATTATTATTTTTAAAGATTAATTCCCAGCTGCTTGGCATTGGGTAGTCTATAGAGTAATTGATTATCCTGTCAGACAAATCTAAGTTTGGGGATGTCTGACTTGGACAAAATTTAATTACTTTAAATGAAGTTTGCAAAGGTCACAAACTCTAATGGATAGTATTTTTCACATGGGGAAATATTTAATGAGATTATAAGCAATCCCCAGTGATTTGTGTCTTGATTTTCTTTCTTATTTGTGTGATGGCACATTAGCAATACATTGCTCTCTCTCTCTCTCTATCACTATTCCTTGCCAAGCACATCATCACCTTGCAACTTTCTTTTAAATGTAGAGGTAGATACTGATGAAATGTAACATAACCGCCTGGATTGCTGATATTTCCATTGACAGTCTCCATCCTAGTAGTTGCTGATCTCCGTGGTGCATGATTTTACATCTGATTCCCCATGCAGATAAAATACATTGTCTTGAAATGCTGTATCTTGAATCTCTTGGTGATAAGACTTAATCTACCATTTGTACTCCTTAATGAAGTCATGCATTTCTATAAATTTATTTAATGATTTCATATTCTTTACACAGTATAAATTATTTACACATAAGTTTATGCTGAAATCAACCTCAGAAACAAAATCTCTAATTACATTTCATTAGATTACTCTGTAGAATAGTATTAAGCCATTACATATATTGACTAAAATGTTAACTTCAATTTGTTTAAACAAGGGAATGACACCTGTGCGTCAGTATTACCCCTTCAAGAATGTAGATCCTGCCATGTGCACAGACATTATGTAAGTTTCATCTAGTTCAGTATTTCACCAAATAAAATTGCCAACATATCAGTGATATTATTTCATGTTGTTTCTTGTTTATGAAGACAGGAGAGGCCCTGTGATAGTCTAACATGCAATTCTCCATTACAGAGGCTGGAGGGTTTCCTCTTATTGATTGCTCCTTTAATTTAAATCTGTCTTTTAGAAGGAAATATTTTTACTTCAAAAATAATCAATTAAAGTGAAACTCTCAGAACATTTTAAAATTTTATTTTAATATTAAACTTACTGTTTAAATTATGTTAATGGTTTTTATTTTGATATGTTTAATTTTGTAGTAATTTAATCTTGGTGTACTTGTGTCTGCCAGACTAAAGCATCTCCTATCAGAAAATTCTTAATACAATCAAAGGTTATTGTTTGGGCTTTTTGAGATTCTCACAGGTGCAGTTCTTGAACCTTGAAGATGTCTTCTACTGTTTTCTTCTAACCTCACTCTAATAGTTTTTTTCCTGATGTGACAACAAACACCATGTTCTAGTAACGGTCACCCCTGCATGCAATAAAAAACCCTAATGCATGGTTAAATTTCAATAGGAAAATCTGCAATAACTATATAAGTATTTTGAATATAACCTAAGTGTTCCTGTTTGCTGTCTGTCGTGGTTTAACCCCAGCCAGCAACTCAGGCCCATGCAGACACTTGCTCACTCCCCCCTGGTGGGATGGAGGAGAGAACTGGAAGAGGGAAAATGAGAAAACCTGTGGATTGACATAAAGTCTCATAGGTAAAGCCAAAGCCACATGTTCATGCACAGCAAAACAAGGAATTAACTGCCTAGCCTGCCCTGAATTAGCAACGCTATTTCTCCATAGCCCTGTACTGGCTACTGTGAAGAAAGTGAACTCTACCCCAGCCAAAACCAGCACACAGTCTTCTCTTTGGAACTCATGTTCAGCTGATTTTGTGTAACAATCCTCAAATCCTCCTGCATGTTACTGTTTCCCCAGCTGTGTAAATATGCTCTGCAAGGACTTCTGTTTGTTCATTAACTATCGTCACTCCCATCCCACATTGAATTGTTTTTTTTTTTTTTATATCTGGTCATGTTAAAATACATAGTTTTATTGATCCCAGATTCCAATGTGATTCAGAATTTCTTCTAATCAGTCACTTCTTTTGTTTATGTACTTTCCACTAATCCTTATTTCATCTGTGAACTTCATCCCTTCATTCTTTGTTTTACCCATTCATAAAAATCTGAAATCACAGTGCCGGATTTGGGACCTGATGGATACCAGTAGAAATAAATTCCCTTGATAACGAATCTGTGTTTACCTTTACATTTTAACAATTCCTAATTAGCAATTTTTATTTATTTATTTATTTAATCTCAATAACTACTATTTATTTATTCAGGTATTGTTGTACATACAGCAAGCTTGTCAAAAAGAATTGCATTCATTTGGTAGAATTTGTTTCCCATTAATCTGTTTTATATTATTTTCTTCCTACTCATGTCTGCCTTATATTCTTGTATTTCAATCCCTACAAACATGTATTACTTTGCTTATGATTAGAATGAAGTTGGCTTCCACAGCCTTTTATATATTCTTCGGTTTTTTCTATGAAAAGACCTCCAAACTATGGATTTTTTTTTTTCTTTGTGTCACCTATTTTATTTTTTTTATGTTTATTCCACTATGCCAATCACACCATGGTTCTTTTGAATTTAATGTCCACTTCTAAATGCTGTTTTCCCTTCTATTCCAAGCTACATTTTAAAATGAGCACTGCTGTCTTTCTTCGTCATTGTATGTTTTGGGATCTAGTAAAACATTTTCTTCCTTATCTGAATCTGATCTATTGAAAGGTATCTACTGTCTGTATGGTGTCACGTTTGCCTGTTTATGTACTCAGCTCATCACTGAAATAAGTCTTTAGCATGGAAGACAAACTAGAATTTGGAACAATAAACATTTCTTATTCATAGTAGTGAAAGATCAGAGATCTTCCCAAGAGCATATTATGAATAAAATATTCAGCACAAAGCTCTGCATAAAATTACAGTGCAGCTTTCAGTGCATTAGGACAGTCTGTTCCCGATTCATCCATACACAACTGTCCCCAACTCAGTGTATATGACAATAGTGAGAAGCACTTATGATACCTTATTTCTTCCCTGAATGACCCAAAATATATCACATTGAAGACAGAAAAAATGTTGGTGGTCTTAGCATAAAGATAACATTGTCTCTGCAGCCCTCCACTCTTTGAAACAAGAGCATGACTCTGTAATGATCCCATCTATTCATGACCTCTTTTATTATTGTGTTATTTCCAAAACAGCTTAAGACGTTTGGCATCATGACAGTAAATTGGCATAGTATTCCATGAGGTGATGAAGGCTGTAACCTATTCAGTCAAGTATGATAATTCAGTTAACTTTTTTAGGCATAAAATCTGTGAGTTTGTAACAACACTGCTCAAAAGTATAATACCATTAAGCATGTATGAACCTAGTTTCCTCCACTGATATCGGCAGGTTTTTGGTTTATTTGGGGTTTTTTGGGGTTTTTTTTTTGTTTGTTTGGTTTTTTTTTTAAACTGCAGCTTAGTATACCATTGAGCACAAAAAGCTTCTCCATTTGTTCTGCTTTTGGCTGGTGAAAAATGTTATGGCTGGTTTCAGTGAGTATTATATCAGGTATAACAGTTAAGTTAGGTATTTGTAAAACTGTGTGTATTCTTAAGGGATAGAAAACAGTTATCATAGCTAATCTGATAAGTGTTCCCCTCAGTAAACAATTTCCCACACACGAAGGACAAAATTTAAGTTCTGAACTAATAAGCCCTTAAGAGATAGAGTCCCTACTAATTATAATTTCCAGTGCTGCTTTTTTTTTTTTTTTTTAATTCCTTTGTAGTCTCAGTAACCATTTTAACACCTTGTCAGGCATTCAGGAACTTCCATCTGTGCAGCCTAGTGCATTTGTGAAATAAACCCATCTGTACAGCTGATTAAGAGTTGGATGTAGGCCATGTTTTGTCTTTATCCTGAAAGAAACAGTATTGCTGCAGCAGTTGTTGATGTAGGGTCTGAATACCAGAGTGGAATGCACAAGGCTAATGGAGCAAAATAGCTTTTAGTGTTTTCATTTGTATTTAATAATTGTTTAAAATAAAATCAGAACAAATTAAGTGTGACAAGCAAGACCAATTAGAAAGGCTGCAGAGTTCAATTCTGCAGTTAGATGCAGGAAGGAACTCTAGAATTACTGTCATTTCAAGTATGTGTTAACGCAAGGGGAATCCAAGCAGATAGCAACTTCATGTACTCTTCTTACTCTTCTACAAACACATAAATTTATTCTGAGAGTGCATGTGTGTGTTTTTCATTGGTATGGTACTCAGTTTTCAGTTGCATGTTGTTAGAAAGGTGGACGAACAGATGCAGAATTCCTTACCTACAAACTAAGTCAGTGGGATAACTTAATTTGCATCCATATTTTGAAGTCAGAGATACCATCTCTCATATTTCCATTAATAATCTAACTGCCACTGCTAAAAGTTTTATGGGCACAAAGCTGTACCTTCAAAAGGTTTTAAGGAACATCTCTTCTTTAGAAAACCAAAAAGAAACAACAAAAACCCACCCAGCCCAGCAGGTTGCTAAAAATTTCACATAAGAAGATATGAACAGGGAGTGAATTATCCTCTCATAAATCTCATATGGTAAAGAAAAAAAGAAGGGAGTTTAAGAGACAGAATGAGACTCTTTGTCTTGTGGACTTTTAGTATTCTCAGGACAAGTGTAATCACACATCTTTCTATTCTAGCACAGAGATGCACATCTACTTTTTGATATCATGAGAGATGTAGCAGAATTCCTTCCACACTGAGCTATTATATAGATACAATAATGAAATAGGTTCTGATATATGGATCTGTGAGCTGATATTAATGCAAGTAAATAAATCAGATGGCACAGCACCACACAAATGTACTAGGTCACATTTTACTGGTGCAATGCCAAGCACCTATTTCCTCAGCATTGCATAAATGTGTCTGTGCTGCAGATTATTCCAAGGACATGTCAGACAATGGGCTCTCAAGGATGTTAGTCATGTGCTCATTGGTGTTGAATGGGCATGATCATCAATGCTCTCTAAATTACAGGAGGTGTAATAAAGCAATGAAATAGGATTCATCATTGCGTGTTCAGTGTCTCCTGCAAGACCCTCTAATCCTATCACACCAGTAAAGAATATCATGTTGTACCATATAGGAAAACACATCTAAACTTCCTTACCTATGAGTTAGGTCTGTTGCCCTTTGTTCTAACATAAGTATAGGACTCCATTCCAGCTATCTGCAAGGACTTCCAAAGTCTGTAAAGTGAGAGATGTTTTTCTGAAGTTACACACATGCAATTTAAAATAGAACATGACCTTAGGTTTTTAAGTGAGAAATATGAAAGATTTTAGCTAGCTAAAGATGCCAGCAATACTGCATCAAATGCTGTAATTCATAAACTAGAGCAACACAGTGTTTTATACTGCTAAGAAGAAAACAGAAAGGAGGAGTAGGGTTTCTTTTTGCTTTTCTCAAGGCAGTTACAGTAATTAACAGCCAAACATGACCTTAATTATAGTGTAGATGCAGCTGATAATTTTATTTGGTAGCACTGTCATATATTCAAAAACAAAAACCAAAAACCAAACCAAA
>VZRN01001953.1:602079-613812 GCA_013397935.1 Dasyornis broadbenti
AAAAAAAAAAAAAAAACAAACAAACAAAAAAAAAACCAAACAAAAAAAACCCCACAAAACAAACAAGCAAAAACAAAAACTGAGCAGCCAACCAACCAAACAAATAGACAAAAAAAAACCTACCACCAAAAAAAAAACCCACAAAAAGATTCCCAAGAAACCAACTAACCAACCAAAAAAGCAAAATCTCAGATCCCAGAGTTATGCTAGAAAGGAAGAAAAATCCAGATGTTCCAATGAAAGAATAATGTGAGTGGGGTTTATTTAAATAACCGAGATAAATAATTGTTTAAATATTAAAACTAATCTCCTTAGGTCTTTCTGAAGATGTTTCTTCTTCGATGGAGAAAGGTGAGTTTGTTTCTTGTTATTGTTGAAGTTGAAAAGTGAAAACACGTTTAATCTTGGGATAGGAAATGACAACTATAATTATACACTACAGAATTGCTGCCCACTGAGTACTGTTTTGTTGAATACGGTTCACTTTTGGTGATAATAACAATACGTCATTTGGTGAATTGTGAATTCCCTCAAGGAGTTTATGATACAACCGAGGAGCTGAATAAATCCCAGGTGCTGGTATCTGACTTAAACTAGATAAATACAGCTGCTTCTTACATAGGACAAATGTCACTAAGATATTTTTAAAGTACTGTGTTTGAAATTTCAGTTTCAGGTTGTACAGTTAAATTGGTTTGAATGCACTTAATTTTTTTTTTTTTTTTTCCACTCATTACACAGTTTAGTAATGTGCAGGTGAAAAGATAGACCTTGAGTTTCATCTCCTTTTCCAAACACATTTTTTGGGCTGCGTAGTGCTGAGCCATCGGCTTTGGGTGTATCATCTTTCCTTTCTCATGGGTGCAAAGGGCAATTCATTCAGGTATAATCTAATAATTACAATTATTTGAGGAGATTTTCCTTAAAGTCAAGGTACATGCCTGGTGACTCATATTCTGGTTTCTTTAATAGGCTAACAGCAGAAAGCTTTCTCATTCCGTGTGGATTGAATGACTAAAGGTGCTCCAGGGAAGTACTGTACTGAAGACAACAGAAAGAATTAATTTAAGCAATGTCATATGTAAATCCCTGTTGCCTTTTCACACCAGAATGTTAATTCTAGGGATATGACCCCACTGGAGTTTGTGTCAGTCTCAGACAGGATAATATAGAGGCATAGCACAACTGAGGGAATAACTTTTAGATTTGAATAATGCTGACTTCAATATGATAGTGACAAATTCACCAGTGGTTTACACTGGTGTAACACAGGATGTCATTTGGGTTATAAATCGTATAATAAAGAGAAGAACTTCTCTCATTGTTTTTGCATGAAAGATAAACAAGGCATTTTTATACACAGTCTTATTTATGCAGTGCGGTACCAAATCAAGCTGTATGTGGTAAAAGGTTTTGGGCGTCATGTTTGCAATCAACTGAATTTAGGGGGCTAAAGCTTAACATTTATGTTTGCCTCCCCCGATATATTTCCTGACCAGACATCTTTTTCAGCCAAACTGTTTGAGCAGCTGATCCAAACTCATTAATGTAACAGTATTTCAGCAAAAGTCATGCTGATAGCTATTGGTTCATTAGTGCCTGAATCCAGAAGGCATATAGAAATAGAATCAACTGACAATCTTGGCTTCGAATGCAATGCACTTATAAATAGTTTAAAAGTGTTTTAGAGGTTTTTGCCTGTGTTTTGAGTGATCAAGATTTATGGTATTTGGTAAGGTTGCTAGGAGATTTACTTTATTATTGTATGTTTATTTCTCACACCAAGTTACAAATTAGGTGACACTTACAACTAACAATGTGTTTATTGTGATCTTACGAAGTCGTGGTGTTACACTAAACTTAACACACAGTTTCATTGACAGAAACTGACATCTGCAGTTATGACAATTAATGTATCACTCCATGGTATAGTTTGAGTAAAATGAAGCGAGAGACTTTTTTTGGAACTAGGAAAAATTCTTGAACAAGAAAAGTTGCAAAGTGTACCAGCCCAAAGAGCGAAGTGTAGACATGGTCAGACACCAGAAGACTCATCAGAGAGCTAGGGGAACCAAGAATCTGCCCACCTGTAGGATATGATGTTGGAATGCTATTAGTCTGGATAATTTCTTCCTCCCCTAATTCGTCTACCTCATAGATTCACATTACTAGATGGAGTTTAAAATGAAAAAAAAAGAGGATCCTGAGCTGTAGCAGCAACAGAGAGGAGGTATGGTAAAACAGATGAGAACCAAGACATGTCTAAGCAGAATCTCAAACACAGAGTGGTGGGTGAAATTCCCCGAGAAACTTGTTATCTGAGATAACTGTATCAGGCTTGAAGGATAGTTCTTAGTCATCAAAAAACTCATCCCTAAATGAATAACCACAGGTTAAATATGCAGGTAGAGCCCAACAGCAGGAGCTGGACAGCTTGGCAAAGACTGCATAAGAGAAGTGAATGTGAATGGCTTGAGACCTCCTGAAAATATTTTGGTACATTGAACAAATAGCCATGGGCTATACCATACATATTCTGAGAAGCACCTTGTTTAAACATGTTTTAAACCCACTGAAGTAGATATCTCAAAAACATTCTTCAAACTTTTCTACATTCAGTTTTTATCAATGATTAATCACACTGATAACTCTCTGGATTTTTTTCTTTTGGGTCATATAACTTGTTTCACGTCAAAATTACATCACAGTAAATTCAAACCCATGTAAAACCTCCATGGTGTTTTATAACAATTAAATAATTCAACCTTCTCATCAGTTTATATTCATCTCAAAAAATAAAGATGGTGAGTTAGTGTTGAAATATGTTATTTTGCAAGCAAATAAAATTTGTAATTGAAAAGAATTTGTCTTTATCTTGAATATTACCATTAGGGAAGGAACATATGGAGCTTTTAGAAAATACAGATTCTTCTGCAGGTGTTTTCCTACCCTTAAAGGGGAATTAAGTGAGACTCTGACCACCTTTTACGTTGTATTAGTAAAGTTTCCCACTGTGCTTTCCAAGTTGTTTAATGGACACACAATTCATCAGCTGGATGCCAAAGTTTCCATGACTCTTGTATTATGGTATTAAACTGTTTCTTTTTCAAATGGTTTAATTGAAATTAGTGCTTGGAGCAATTCTGAGAAGCAGTTATTCTTTGCAGAAGTTTACCCGATCTTTAGATTCTTCTTCCTTTTTTTCTTTTCTTTTTTTTTTTTTTCTTTTAGTTTTTGTTGCATTCTCAGGATATACTTCTCTTGAAGGACATGGTTTGACTGCAGAAACTATATGTTAAAATAACACCTCATTTAAACTAATCTCAGAGGGTGAGACTGTATTTGAACTACTAATGTACAGCGTAGCTACATGCGGTTTATAGGTCAAAGTATAATGGTGTGAGCATTTTTTGATTGGTACAAATTCTAACCACAGTTGTCCACTTGGCTCCAAGAATCCCATGCACTTGGGGAAAAATAATAATGTGGTTTTTAACGATGCCAAAGTACTTCAGGATATTACTTCCCCAAATATTAATTCTTCCGTGCAAGTTCCACTTTCCTCTTAGTGCTGCCCCCAATTAAGGCTTTAAGCACTTAACCTGTAGTTGTGAAAAAAGCAGTTTATGATGGGTGTAATCTTATTCCCAGAGGTCTAATTATCTCAGTTGGTTCCCAATTAATCCATGAAGTTGTTAGGTCTTCCTTTTAATTAGATCTGTTCTTCTTGAGGAACAGTTTTATTTTTCATATTTCACTTTATTATTTCCTTCACTGGAACCCTGCAGGGTGGGAAATCTACTTTACAATGTTCTTATTTGTTTGATTGCTGGTTGATGCTTAATGAAGATGATGATCTTTACCCTCAGTTTGCATTAAAGTTCAGTTTCAAGATTGGAATACAAGTCCTTTAAGCATGAAAATTAAATGTAAATATGTACCGAGAGAGAGAGTAAAGACTTCCTTTGTTCTAAAGCCTTTTTTTTTTTTTTCCCCTCCATGTTAAGGCATAATTATATTTGGTCCAATCTCGCAAAATTGAAATTGAGGTAATCCCAAAGACATTCTGCATTAGAATTTTACTGAGTTTATAGTGTGTTTTTGTTTTACTTATTTGTTTGTTTTACTTATTTATTTCATTAATGGATATATTTAAGAAGATGCATGTACGAGGAAGTTGGATATAAAGTCTTATTTTCCTTCTCACTTTCACCTGTGAAAAAATCTTTTCGTATAACAGGAATTTACGGGCAAGAATAGAAGCTGCATTAAGTAGTCACAAAAACCACCCAGTAAATGGAATATTATCTGAAGACTGTTGGGAATTTCACTTACCCCTCCACTCCTGTGTCAGCTCTGCAGGATAGAAAGCTATATTGGTTTATCTGACAGTGTCCTTTCCTCTGTTGTGTCTCCATGACATTCCCTTGCCGCATTCCAACAAAAAATCAGTTTACCCAGGGGAACGGTGACTCACTTCTAGGAAAAAAGTGATCATATGTGTTCTTCTTAACTGTGGAATTTATGCACTCAATGAAACTCTATTAAATATGTGTGTTATACAGTTTCACTGGCCAAAATGTTTTCTTCCTGTGATACAAAATTCTGTTTTAAAATCTCCATCAGTTTGCTGTTTATTTTTGTATTAATTTTGCAGGTAGTGAAATAACTGTTCAGAATTCACCATACCATTTAAGGATTCCTCAATAATCAATTAGTATTCTTTTGCATATATAGTAAAGTTCATGGAAGAATGCAGTATTCATTAAGACTGGAATAAAAATAATAACCACTCATCCCCACAAACACGCATTTTAATGAAATTACACAGGCTGCATAAATGAGAATGGGTAATAATTGTAGAGAAATGAGGCTGTGATGTATTTTCTGTAGTAATTGGTGGTAGTGTAATGTAGTAGTGAAGTAGTCATCATTTTGTGGTTCTAGGAGGAAAAGTATATAAAAATATTGGGTTATCATGTGCCTGGCTGCTAAGACATCTGTTTCTTCTATCAGTAATTAATAACTATGAAAATAATTTAGAATTCCCTCAGATTTCTTTGTATCTCTTTAGACCTCAAACTTTACTGAGATGCTTTGTCAGATGTTGTTCATAAAGAGAAGGTGGTGGTGTTTAGGTTACTAAAGAGAATAGCAAGGAAGAGCGAAGAAATGTACTTTATCTTCTTCCTGACTTCTGGATATTAGTTAAACAGTGGAAATCTGAAGTCTGAAAGATTATATCAGCTCCTCAACTTTTGTGTAGAGCTGTGACCAAAGTTTTACATACCTAAGCCCTTCAGACCTTTTGTTGTAGAACAATATGGGCAGAAAATGCTTGGAATTCACAGTTTAAGAACTTACCTCACTGACGGTTTATTCTTTCTCTTGCAAGTGTGATAAGCAGACAAGAGACACGTGTGACTTGTCTTCCACCACCACCTTAGAGTGAAGCAACTGATGCTGAGGTCTTGATGTTTAAAACTTATGAATTTTTAGAATTTTGCTGGGTCTGTCTCTTGTGTCTTTCACATCTACCCTGTGCTGGATGTCCTGGAATACAGGAACTCATTTTATTATTCACCAGAAGCAGTTTGTGCAATTTCAAGCCTCTGCAGATTGTAAAGCAAGTCTCAGTCAGTGAACACCAGCTGTATCTTCATTTCTAAAACTCACTCCTGATTCAAACAAAAATGTTCATGTAGATGAACCCCTAGATACCTGCAGGTTTTAACAGATCTGAATATCATGTGGGTTTCTGGCAGTCTTGAACTATTGGTACCACATTGTTAATTTTATCAGAAGCTGTATGTTACCTGATTTTCCTAATGTGTACTAAGTTGCACACTCTGCAACTAAAGTAACTTCTTAGTTTCTAAGGGAAATATTTAATAAACACCAAAACAAACAAACAAAAAAGCTTAGGGCCAGATGGAACTGTGGCAGAAAACTGAATGCGATTGCAGCTACCTTTTAGGAATATAAGTGAGATGTAACACTTCATTGCTGTGAATTTGTACCTAAATGTTTAAGTTGGAATGGTATTGAAATGCCCAATGTTTTTTGTTTGAACTTCACATGGTCATTTAACCATATTAACTATCCTAACATCAGGTGTTTTAATTATAGCTAATATGTGCAACATAGATGTATGAATATTTGGCAAACCTAATGTAACATGAGGAATATAGACGCAGAAGAAAGCTGGTGTTTTAATGGAAATAGCTGATGTTGGACCTTGCTCATACCTAATCCTCAGTGTTTAGACATTATGGGAGGACCTTCCATCCTTTTCATCCTCCCTAATCTTAAACTTTGATCATGTCATCATGATCTCAGGTCTTGCAGACTAGCAGTGATGCAAGACTGTTTTAGCTAATGCCAGTGATGCACAAGGCAGGTGGCACAGGGGATGAAATAGGACCAGTTGCTACACTTTGTGTCTGCATTAGAAGTAGTGTCTTTACTGATACACAGGCAGCTGGAAATCTTGTAAATAGTAGAATCTTGTTTTAAAAAGCATTATAGTTTTCTGAGACAAATCACTGGCTTCTGCTCCATACAGACAAGGATGTCAAATTTGCCAGTAGATGGCATGACTCTGCCCCTCAGTTATCAGTGCTCCCTTAAGTAAGTGAAAAGAAAAATGAAGTCCAGCTCCAGAGCAGTGATCCGTGCAAGTTAAATGCACTTCAGGGACAATATGATAAAGCTGAGGTTTTGGCTGTTAGCAGGTGGGTTAAGAGGAAATTAAGAAAATACTAATTCTGTGCAAATAAAAGAATTTATAGAAATATTTTCAAATCCCTAGATATTTTAAAAATATTGTTTTGTGGTGTATATTATTTCTATTAAGTGTTTGAAATTTTTAAGTTGATTTTTATTAAAATGGGGTTTTTAATTATGAAGCCTAACCTCTGAAATTGCTCAGACAAACCTTTGTTCATTATGCAGTAATTAGAAAGGCGCCATTAGCATCTATGCTGTGAACTTTGCAGTGTAGTTCAAGACACATAGTAGTATAGCCAATTAAAACAAAAACATTTAAGTGGGTAAGAAAACTATTAAAGCTAATTCATTAGACCTGCATATTTTGGGGTCAGTGGTACAGAACATGCACATCAAAGCAGAAAAAGCTTGAGTTGCTAATATGCCCCAAAGCACTGAAGTGAGCAGCATTGCAGATTGTGAATTTGAGAGGTAGGGCAGCCTTAGGGTACTGATTACATTGATGAGGATATGGTAATGACTTAAGCAGCTGTCAGGAGTTAGAGAGACCAAAATCCACAAGGATGTGTGGCTAAGTAACAGATGCCTTTAAAGCTCTCTGGTTTGTTACTGTTCAGTAACTTAGAGCAAAACTTTAATGAGGTGACCTCCACAGTATTTTGTACGTAGTTTAGGGTTTTTTTTTCAATTTTCAAAAGACTGGTTCCTTACAGCAGTTGATAATCTCAGAGAGATTTGATTTTAAGAGCTACCGATACCTATGTCAGGTCAGAGAGCAGAAATGAGGGAATAAAGTGATTCTGAGGAATTCTGAATAATAAATTAATTAAATCAATACAGGGTCTTTACAATGCCTAATACATATTCATCTGAGAGGAGACACCAGTGACCCCTGAAGATATCTTTAAGGCCAATATTATGCTGGACAAATGTGGCCAGGTTGGTCTAATGTCCAGTGGTATTGCAAATATTTCCGACAACCTGACCAAAACCTGCAGGCTGAGAACCAGCACTAGAAATAGATGGGTCAGCAACTTGAAGTAATTTAGTGAATGAAATCATAATTTGCTTTCAGAGAAATTTGTTTTCTGTCACAAAGGTTGCCCATCTAAAAGTTAGGTACTAGATCAAAACTATTCATCCAAGGCTGTCTATAGTCAGTGTAGAAAAGTACAAATCTCAAGGGAGTGAATCGTGGTGTTCAGGAGCCTATTTTCTGATGTTTGAATTATTCTCTGGAGGATGTTTCTCTGTTGGTTATAAAGATGGACCAGATGAGCAATTTAAAATGGATGTCTAGCTAGTAGAAAGTTAAAATAACAGGCTGCAAAGACGGGTTAAATAATAATGTACCTGTGACAAATTACCCAGTTAGTACAGCTGGATAACTCTCTGCCCATATCCTATCCGTTTTTCTATATTCTAATAGTCCAGTACTTGCAGACCACTTATTAAGTGCATAGAGTCAATGGTCTTTTTTTTCCCCATGCTGTAGTTCCCACAAATGTTCCACCAATAAAACGGAATTGTGCTACTTGGACAGTATTGTCGGTAGCAGGGCGCAAAGTGGTATCGGCCTCCGGAGAGGTGTGGGCAATCACTGACACCTGACCTCAGTTAAGCTTATATAAAGTGCTGAAAAGGCCTCATACGGATTATAACAATTCTTCAGGGATCACCATCCTTCCCTCCCGCAGCTCATGTACAGCTCTTTTAATGAGCAGCTCAGTGATCTTGTCCACAGCGAGGCTGGAAGTGAAGATAGTTGAGAACCAATCAGTGATGTGATTAATCACTGTTAACACAAGAGCAGGGCACTGCCGACTGTTGGTATGCACTGTTTGATTTGAATGCATTTATCTGGGGAGGTGGAAGTCTCTCTTTATTCTGACAGAAGCAACCCTGCTGCTTCCAACAGCTGCTGAAATCAGGCATGTTTCATTGCTATTATTTCAATGCAAGAAATCATTATTATTGTGCTGAGGTGCCGGACACCTTTTATTCTTTCTTGTCTGAATTCTAAAGTCAAATTAATAAGATTCATATGCTCTCAGTCAATAAAGTTTTACTGCGTAAATGGTATTGTCCTGGTCAGAGTTCAGTGCTTTCATTTTACCTTGGAAAATGATGCAGGAGGTATTCAAACTAGCAAGACTGAAGAGTAAATTAAAACGTGTGTAGTTCTCCTTTATAACAGATGTGAATAGCTCTCTATGATGATACTCTGTGTGATAAAAATCAAGGATTTGCGTATCATTCATGCACCTCAAAATTACACTGCCTTTTCCCTACAGTTTTTGGCAGAACATTATTAAGATTTTTTTTTTTTTCTTGCTTGCTTTGGCTCCCTGTTGAAGATGATGGATGGTTACTTCCTTTTGCTGTCAGCTAGCCAGTGAATAGCCAATTGAAAGGAGAGGAATAAAGGACCAAACCCCTTTCCATTTCACAAAGTCTTAGAATTTTAACTGAGAAGGCAAGCATTAAATCTATTCCAAATCTATTTACTGTAGGTTGCCATCCATCACCCTGGTATACGAGTGCCTTCTAAATGAAATAAATGGCAGTAGAGAGTGTGTAGCTGAACAATAGCACTCTTCTTGTTAGAGATAATTAAAAACCCCATCAGGCTCACAAAAGGTTTTTATTGTTTGTGGAATGATTTGCCTTCCCCTCATCCAAATTATTAAAATACAAATTTTAAGTGTATGCAATGTATTAAGTACATTTGTGTAGTGAAAGACTTTCTTCAGAAAATTCTTTTGTAGAAACTTTTTTTTTTTAGAATTTATAGAATTTTATGGCATAAAGATCCTTAAGCTCTATAATTTCAAAGTTCTGAGAACCTCCTTCATAGCCTCCTAATTTCCATTTGGTATTTTGGACTCATACTTACTGTTATAACTTGAATGTACCTATCACAAGAAAGAAATTACAATGATGCTTATGTTGGGGTTTTAAATTTATTTTATTTTTATTTCATTGGAGAGTTTTTATAATAATTTGTGCAAATATTACTTCAGACCAAAAGAGATATTTTTCTAATTTGCTAATTTTTTAAAATTACTATTTTGACACGATTTTATGTAGCTTGGAAGGTTACACATTGTTTCCTAAATAATTAGAAACTGTAAGGTAGTGGCTGTTGTTGTTGATATTATTGTTGTTGTTTTTGTTGCTGTTCTTGTACTACTTCTTGTAAGTGTTGTTTTCCTTCAAATAGATGCTGTTAATTTAAGTTATTATATAGCTGGCATCTGTACTCTTTACTGAGTGTAGAGTATTGGTGAAGTGAGTGTTCTGTTCACATTTTCAGAGGAATATGATCAGGCTACATGCAACAAACAGTTCTGTCTTCTGCTTTTGTTAGTATGTAAGATTGGCAATATGTGGTTAAGCAGATAATTACTTTTTTAATTTTTCATTTCAATTCACAAATTGTTGTTAAACTTTTTGCAGTATTGGTGATCTAATCAATACAGAATCCACAAATTTTACCTGTTTCAGGTAGATGGTGTCTGTTTGACTAGTTATCTGTAGGTTGATGGAAAGGCAGCTCTTTATTATTTTTTCCCCTTTTTTCTTAAAGAGTGACAGGAAGTGAACTGTGCAGAAAATTAGGATATCGAAAATGTTCTAGAAATCTAAATAGTTTTTTGCATTCTTTGAAGAGAAACTCAAGAATTCTGGCAATCCTGAATGCACTTAATAGAAAAGTGAATATACACACTTACCAACATCTCTGATGTTTTATGTGTATGTATGATCTGCCTCCAATATTTACTTGCCAGCAACACTTGCTCATTGCTAGCATTTCTCACATATCTCATGCCCATTTTTTGCTGTTTCTAAAGCCAGTTAAGGTGTTTTGTGTGCTGTTCTGGTCGTTTAGGAGCAGTAAATAATACAAAATGTTAATGAAGTACTTAGTAACCATAATAGAATACCTGGTTGCACTTTGAGTGACACTTCATTATATGAAATAAAGTCTCAATCAATAAGTTCTCAGCCATTTGTCTGGCATAAGTAAAGACAGACTATTATGATTCCAATATTTCTTAGAATACCAGCCAGATGGAGACTGGCAAGTACCTTGTAGACAAAAATGTGACATGTAATGGAATGTTGGCCTGTTGGCATGAAAACTTGAGCATGCTCCACTTATGCACTGCCTAAATAAACTGATACAGAAAATGGAGATTATAAATTTTATTTATTTATGGATTACTTGTATTACCCACAGCGTCAGCGACCAATGCACCATTGAAAGATTGGTTTTCATATTACAAGGGCAAATAATCTGTGTAACACCAAACTGTTTTCATAAAGCCTATATTGTAATGGGTATATTGTAGGTCTGCCCAGGAGAGGTACTTAATTCAGATGGCTAACTCAAAATTAGATGTCCAGGATAACATTTTCATGATTAAGAAGTTAGATTTCCTTTCTGAAGGTAGGCTTGCACCCTTGGTCTACTTCCTAATTGTCAGTGTGTGATAAAGTTCACAATGCTGTGAATCTCCCTGATTCTGATTTTCCTTTCAGATTCTGCTGACTTGATCATAGTCAAGCCACATTACAGAATAGTAAGTGGCACTTGGACAACTGATGAACTTTGACTGAAGTACGGCTTTAGTCTCCCTACCAGCTTTTGAGAATGTGTTTTTTTCTAGCTTAATTTTCAAAATTATGCTCAAATAGGAGCTATTCAGTACATTTTAAACCTGGTGTTTTATGTAATCATCTAAATCTGAATTTTAGGGAATACTGAAGATGTTTGCTACATGGGCTTGGAAATTTTGTCCTATTTTTAAACTTCATTTGACAAATTACCAATGATAATAAGAAAAACTGGTTTCTACTTGAGTTTATATATTCTGACAAAATATTATAAATTGGCACTAGAGAAGGATTAGTATTTATTTTTATTTTTTTCCTTGTTAGAAAGGAAGTCTTTTGAAAGCAGTATCCTTAGTTGTGCAAGTATTCTTTTTTTTTTTTTTT